>CAOKZL010001805.1:0-281871 GCA_948472985.1 Iguana delicatissima
GATACAGATTTAGATAAGGTAATGAGAAGCAATGAGAAAGGTATGTTAAGTAAGATTTATAAAATTTTATTGAATCTAGAAATGGAAAAAGACATAATTAAAGATAATATGATACGATGGTCTCAAGATTTAGGAAAATCTTTACCCTTAAGTAATTGGGAGAAAGAGTGGAAGTTAAATTTGAAATTTACAAAAAGTAATAATCTGAAGGAAAATTTTCTAAAAATTTATTACAGATGGTATCTTACTCCAATAAAAATTGCGAGAATGAAGAAATACAAGTCGTCGGCAAAATGTTGAAAATGTCAAATGGTGGGCTCGTTCTTCCACTGTTGGTGGAAGTGTGAGGAAGCACAGAAATTTTGGTTACAAGTCCACGAACAGATGGTTAAATGTCTAAAAACCAGGTTTCCAATATTAGCCGAGATATTTCTATTGAGTATGTCTGATGGTATAGAGGAGACGGTAAGAAAAAAACACTGGAGAGTTATTTCTTATATGGTATATGCGGCGAGAATAGTATTTGCAAAGAAATGGAAAGAACCAGCCATACCAACAATAGATTGGACCAACAAACTATATGAGTTGGCAAAAATGGATACGCTTACGCTTAAGTTAGTGAATCAGAACAAGGAAAAATTTAAAGAGGACTGGGATATTCTGAACCTTCTATGGGAGGGACAATGGGGTAAACTTGCCCTGATTGGCTTATACGAATAACATAGTAGGTAGTTATGTTTGAAACTAGGAGTTGGTTGGTAAGAAGAAAGAAATTTTGGATTGGGTTTTCGGGATGATTTGCAATAAAGAGTAGTGGTAAAAGTAGATATTATGGATTAGCAGGATGAGATAAATAAGGAAGTAATATGCCCGATTGGTTTAAGAGAGGAAGGCACTGTATGTGAGGAACATTGATTGAAAATGTATGTTGTAGTTGTATTAGGGGAGTATAGATTGTGTAGTTAAGAAAATTTAGTAACAATTAAGCACTCCAACTCATATTGTATGTTAGTTTAGTATATTGTAAGTGGTCATGTGTGTTTGTGTGTTTTTGTTCTTGTTGGGTTGTTTTTCGGTTTGTTCGTTTTTATTTTTATTTTTCTCTTAGTATTGTAACTTGGTTGTGTGTTTTTTTGAGATTGTATGGATTTGTATTATGTTTGTGAATGTCTGTAATTGTGTATTTTTTAAAGTTAATTCAATAAATTTTATTTTTAATATTAAATTTTTTTTTAAAAAAAAAGAAAATCTACATATTCTGAACAGTAATTCCTAAAACTCTTACTCCATTGCTCATATGATCCACTGTAACTGTTTTGTATATTAGACTAGCGTATTTACCCAGTGTTGCCTGGAGTTTTTAATTTTCCAAACTGTCTTCTCTGTTTCCTGTAACTTTGCTCCATATTTCTCAATGAAATCTTTATTCAGAGTTACTTACACACACAGTTTGGATCCCTGAGGGAGTACACTGTCCTCCTCCTTGCTGACAAACTTTGTGTCCATAACAACTGGCCTATTTCTGTACCTGTAAATTTTCCCCATATTCCCCTATCCAAACTGTATTCGTAGTTGTTAACATACAGAGGTTGGGTTCCTGCAGGAATACACTGTCCTCCTCCTTGCTGCTAGGCATTGTCTCCATAACAACCAACTTATTCCAGTATCTGTAACTTTTCCCCATAGTCCTCAATCCAATCTGTGCTGTCTGGTGACGCTGATGTACTCTTTTCTTCTTTCTGCTGAATTTGTGCAATGGCTTTACGTTTTTCTGGAAGCATTTTTTGTTTTGAATTTCAACTTTTAAGATTCGTCACATATGGAACCCATACAATCTACTGTGTGAGGCGAGAAGACCTTGTAACTATGGCCATTTCTGCACTACACTGTTATAGTGCTATTATTCCACTTTCAACACCCTGTGGAATTCTGGGGTTTCTAGTTTACTGAGGCCAAAGACCTCTCTGGCTGAGAATTCTTAAATGCCCCCCCTTAAACTACAAATTCCAGGGTTCCATAGAATGTTGAAAGTGGAATAACAGCACTATGAGAGTGCAGTGTGGAAATGGGCTGTGTTGTGTATGTCACTTTAACTTTTCTCACATATGCCTCCCAAATGTTTTCTGGCATCCTTCTTCTGGCATCCTTTCTGGCATTCTACCTTATCAATAAGGTAGGCTCATCTCCATAGCAACCGGCCTGAGACCCAAGAGCTGTTGGCTGAGAATTCTAAAGGCCCCTCCCTAAGCGACCAACCTCACGATTCGATAGAATTTTCACAGCCAGCCAATCATATGAGGTCTTCTCGCCTCACTCAGCCAATCATATGAGGTCTTCGCCTGCCTGACGCAGACAAACAGACAAACCCACAAACAGACAAACATTGACTTTTATATAAGTAGATGTACAATGGTGTCAAAGACAAATTTACTGATACTAGTACAGAATCCCAGCATAGCCTGAACAGATGCTTTATTCACTTCATCAAGGGTATCTATTGCAATTTGTGATATGATGTGTTTCAAGATGAAACAGAACTAGCATCCTCTTTAATAATAGTTCTGAAAAAGAGAGGTTTTCTTAAATGCTGGTATCAAAATTAATTTGTAAGCTACTCCTGTTTGACATCTTCTTTTTATTGCTTTGTGCTTTCTGGGTCAATTCTGTTCTTTATATGAGCGAAGCTCAATTATTTGGGATCAGAACTGAGGAATCAGGTTGTTAGATAATAAATTACCAGTGCTCAATGCAGCAATATTGCTGTACAGGTAAAACATTGTTTTGTGTTGTCTGTGCAGATCCCCCTAGATTGTATTAATAAGTAGTCACTGACACAAAACTTGTTGTATGGAGTTGTTAGAATGTTGAGCTGCAGTTGGAGAGAAACAGGTTTAAATGTCCACTAAGCTGTGGCTTTCACACTGTGATCTAGGGCCAATCACTGATTTGAAACTTGATCTATCTCACTGGATGATTGTGAGGATACCATGCAGAGGAAGAGAGCCATGTACACTCACTGGAAGAAAGGAAGGATATAAATATTTCATCATCATCAACATCATTTTCTATGTAGAGTTAGTGCGGATAATAATAACTGCATATAGTGTCTTGGGCTCCCTTCAGAGAAGGCAAGGCAGTAAATTAACAAATGATACTCTGAACATAAATACTCCCTAAAGAAGTGTAGGAACTGCACCAGGTCCAAAAACTTAATTTTATGTCCTTGGGATCACCCAGGAGGCATATAGACTGCCAACAATGCAAATAGACAAAAAATAACAATGCCAAAGTAGCTCTAAGTCCACTTCTGGTTTAAAAAACTTGATAATATCTGATCTTAAACCACTTGGGTGCCATAAAACCTACTCAAAAACTGAATTAATGTTCTTGGAAACTCAACCTGGGGAAAGAAGAAGAGGCATTGTGAAAAACATAAAGAGATCAAGAGCTGCAAAAACAACCTTGGGAATTTACATGAGGCTCAGGGCTACACTTTGCTCACCCTTCCTTAAATTGTACCTTTAAAATGAAGAGCCTAAATTCAACTGTTAATTCCAAGTAGAGTAGTAGATGAACTTGATCAATTGCTAAATGATAAATGAACACTTAAGAAAACCCACTGATTCAGTGAGCATTCTTTAATTAGGACTAGCAATCTGGATTCAGTTTTTTTTTTCAAGTACCAAAGCAACTACTGCTTCTAAAACTGTTAATATTAATTAACATTATCTGTAAAACAAAACAAAACGAAACGAAACAATTACATACTCTCGGGATCCAGGTGTAGTTTTCCACTTAAGAGATGGTTCTAATTTCTTGCTGTCACTAGGCTTACTTTTTACAAGAGGACTCTTAGGCTTCTCAATCACATTCTTTTCCCCATAGTCGTAAAACTTTTGGGTTTGGCCATATTCTTCTGCCTCAACTGCTTCCATATGTCGATAATGTTTTTCATACTTTGGTTCATCAAAAAAAGTATATTTCTAATAAGAGATGAAAATGTTTGGAAAAATTATACTTCCACATGAATAAAACATGCTGAGAAACTAGTAAGGTAGAGGAAATCTAGACAGATTGGTCTTATACTTGTTCTGTTGGCATACAAAAGACATCCAACATTCCAGTAAGCTTGTGAAAAAAAGACAATTTCTTATAAATAAACAAGTGGCTACAATTTCGGTAAAATTTTATAATTAGCATATTTTTTAATAAACACAGCTAAGATCCCTGCTGAAAATATCAAGCTAAATGTAACACTGACTACTATGTAAGAATCTATGATGATAATAGCATGATAGAGTATTTATTTATCTAAATCAGCTACAGATAACTCACGGTTCTTTAGACAGTGTTGAACTGGAACTTCCATCAGCCACAGCCAGTGGTGAAGGATGATGGGAGCTGAAGTCCAACTACATCTGGAGGGCCACACATACTCCATACCTGACTTGTTTAGACTCAGTATCAAACTTTTAATAAAAGCCATCAAAGCATCTCACATTAATAAAATGCAACAAATACAAAGCAATATGCTCAAAATTAATTTATAAATCAAACAACAACGGCCACAGTCTAGGAGTATGTGCCTGGAGATGCTGTCCCCACCAGCCTCCTCCTCTGTTCTGTTCCTTCCTTTGGGGCAGCTAGATTCAAGTGGCCCAACAACAACTTACAGGTTAAAGAAGAATAGCTCAGAAACAAACCTCACTGAACTGTTAAAAAGAATGAGAATCTCAGAGCACAATCCTAGCTGGTGATCATAGCCAAAGGACAGCTGAGCTGACACTACGTCAGCTGAAGCTGTACTGAATCCAAACCCCTCTCAGCCTAGTGTTTGAAAATGTATAGGATCATCCTTGCCCTGGCCCAACTATATGCCAGCAATGTGCATGTGTCATTGGATTAGAGAATAAGATCTGACATAATTTCATTCCTCCTTTATGTCACCCTTCACCTTGTTTATGGTTTTTCTGCCAGCAGACCAGTGCTGCTAGTAGACTGCTCTGCAAACAAATTGCTGAGGTGAGTTGGCAGAATAGCATTCTTCTAACAGAAGGGAAAACTGGTTAGCAGAAGGCCATTTCTGTCATCTTCTTAATCCTAAACCTTCTTCTTAATCCTAATCAGCACTTCTTTGGTTCAGGACTATATTGCTAACAAGCATTTAAGAATAAAACAATCTATGGTGCAATGGTATCTGAACAGCCAGTGAAAAATCTAAAAATGGATCTACAGCTAACAAAACTACATTTTAAACCACATTTTGAAAGTAGATTAAATTCTTGGCTTCTTCTGAACATGATAATCATAGACATTAATAGGAAACAAGAGTTAGTTTACTACTTCTTATGTGAAGTTTTAATCATACTTTCTTATATTGCCTTGGTATGCACTTAAAATTTCCTTTTATTTTTTGGATACATAAATATTTTCCTAGACATTTCTGAATGCCAGCTGAGTCGTTTCATTCTGTAGTTTCAGTCTTCTTTTGTTTCACCATGTTGTGGTCTGTAGCCACATTGCTTTCTGATTTTTATTGTACTGTTTAATTATTTGTAAGTTGCCCTGAAAGCAACTGCTGATAAGGATATAATTTTTTTAAAAATCCATCCATCAATTTGTCTAATCATAGTCAGGAACAAAAGGTTTTGTTCTTCTGTTGCCCATCAAACAAAAACACCTACTTTCCCAGAATCACTTCCATGTTCTGCCTTCACAGTTCTTCTTAAAATACTGTGTTTAGCTACAACAGCCTTCAATGAGAAAGACCCCAGTGTACTCCTTCTTAACTGCATTACAAATGGTGCACTCTCCAACTCTTCCAATTTGGCCAGACACTCCCATTCTTTCAGCAGCTTCTAAAATGTCCTAGTTCTTTCTTATCTTCCTACTTTCGCCTTTTGTCTTTGGCTAATTTCAGTTGCTGCAAACTGAGTTCATGGTAAAAAAAAGTAGCTTCCTCTCAATTAACTCAATGGGGGGGGAGGAGAGGTGGAATCTTGCCATTCCCAGTAGGCTCAAGCAAAACCAAACTGCTGCAGCCACTCCTGGCTTGTGTGTTTTCTCTCATTAATAACTTTTGCCACCTGGATCACCCTCTGATATTACTTAACCACCAGTGTCCCTATTTTCATCTGAAATGTTGGAGGGCATAATAGTGGTGGTGGTATCACCTCCTCCTCTCTGCCAATGCAAAAGGCAGATAAATACGTGATGACAACTAGGGGCAGCAGCACCTTTTGTCAACTGCCTTTTCCTGTGTGGAAGGTGGACTAGAGGAGCTGCCACTGCCATAGCAATACAGCACTGGGGAAGAAAAGAAGGGGAGTCCCAACAGAAGAACTAAGTCTTCTCATTCATAATAACAGCTATGGCAGTGGATCAGGCATTGGCAACGGAGCCGTCCTGTAGCAACTGAGTTCAATAAGGTCAAGTTTTCCCCTTTAACTTAGGGAATAATCTAAAAGAGTGAGCTGATGCTAGCCCTACAGTTTCTTGACCTGATGTGAGTCTTGAACACTGAACTTAAGATATTCCAATGGAAACATGGGTTCAGGATTGGAATATGGGTGTGGGAGGGAACAGAAGGAAAAAGAGGGGATTTCCTTCCAAGTTAGATTGATGTTAGAGATAGTAAAGTCCTAGAACTTGCTGCTATGGTATATCCACTGACTGCCAAACAGCTCTTATGTATCTGGTGCCCCTTGGGAGTTTTCAGATATTAACAGAAGGAACTATACTTCCTGGCACTGAGAAGTTAACAGTAAATATTTTTGTTTGGAAAATCTATTAAATATTTTCGATTTATATACAAAATCCCTCTTTTCCCCATCCCAAATTATAGTAAACCATTCACTGTATTTTATTTATTGCATTATGTTTCCTTTCCCTTTTAGTAATCATCACATCCCTATAAAAAGAAGCTTACACATTTCCTAACCCTGAGTTAGGAAACACTTCTTACAAAGTGTTTTTATCTGGGAAAAGAACCCAAGATCTCTTCTTCAAAATTGCTGGACATCATCAAGCCTGGTCTTATTCCAGTTCTGCACTCGGATATTCATGCCACAGTCATCTCTATTCTTTTAATTATTTTAAAATTTTCTTTTATGACCTATTGAGAAATTCAATTAAAAAAAACTAAAAAGAAATGAAAATGGTCAATAAATAGTCCGTCAATAAAAATAAAATGTGTGTGGAAGACTTTATTACTGATTTCTTCTCATTACTTTCCCATGTTTATATTAAAATAGTGCTATTTTACTTGCTATTAGTTGTTTCCATTAAAAGACAGTAGTTAAAGCCTCTGGCCTGTGCAAAAGACAATTAGGATAGGTAACAGGAAAACTGTTTACCAGCTATCACACACCTCTATTCACCAAGAAGAAATGCAATATGCTGAACATACAAACAGTGTTACTGAGGGATGGGATGATATCTGAAGCTGAGCTGGATGCTTCTCATCAGTTAAAGACAGGACAACATAGAGAAGTGTGGCTTCTTCCTCTAAGGCATTAGGGAAAGAAGTTGTGATAACCTCTCCTGTCTCGTGAAATCTGAAATGAGGGAGGGTAACAGCTTTGCTGCTTTCATGTCCTTCCATAAGAGGTAGGTAAGTTGCATTCTCTTTTTAAGAAATGAGTCTGGGAGCTAAGTTTGCCCATTTCACTTTCATCCCCTCCAAAATTATTGTTGTTGTCTGCCTTAAAGTCATTTCTGACTTACGGCGACCCTAAAGAGAACTTATCGTTGTGTTTTCTAGAGCTAAATGATGCACTTCATTTTCCCCTTTCCTCATAAAATAAGAAATATAGCTACATTACTCTGAACATCAGCTACCTGATCTTGCTGCACTTCTGTCCGTATCTGCTGTCTTTTTGCCTCTCCATCCCCTTTGAGAGATTTGATAGCTCAACTTACACTACCCTAGCAGGGACACCTTCTTTCTCAAATGCTAGTCTGAAACCTGCCCCCTAAGTGAACAGAGACGGGTGGGGTGAGGAAGAACAAGGACTCATTATCATTATCTCAAACTGTATCTTCCTCCCTTTCCTTTTGAATATTTCAACTCATTTCTCTTAGTAAAGACATGCACTCATCATCCACATTAAAAAAAAAATCAAGTGAAGTAGATAAGAGAAGAAACCATTAAAGGAAAGGGCACTATCAGCCTTAGTGAGTTTGCATCAGCTCCTCAACGTGTCTCCTGGACCTCCCTCTAAGCAGGAGGCATTCAAAGCAATGGAAGAAAAGCATTGGGAAAAACAGAAAGTCATTAGGATACTTTGTGCAAGGGGTGGTCCACTGGCCTCTTATGCATCACCCACATAAAGAAATAAAAAGCAGAAAATAAAGGAGATGTTTTGAATGTTTAGACAATATTTTTGCTCTTGTTTCTGCATGTTTTGTTTGGTCTGCCAGAAGAGGTTAACCAAATGATACAAAATGTAAAATACTAATGCCATGAACCTGAAGTACAAAGGCATCTTTCTAAACAAAAGGGAGCTTCAGCTGAGGGAGAGTCCATTTTATACTTTGCGGTAGATCGCTGCATATTGAAAATGGAACTAAGCTGAAAGACGTTCATTCATTAACATGGATGCTTGTTTGACTTCTTGTGCAAGCCAAAGAATGAGAACTGTTATAGACCTGTGTGGATGTTTGCGTGAGACTTTACACAAGCTTCACTGCACACCTTTGACTTTTTGGAAGGCAGACTGAAGAGGTCCTACAGAGTCCTTTAAAATAGCTAATCTCCCCTTTGTATTTGTTTACGTATCAATGAATTTGAAAAGATGAAAATGATGATTACGCCTAGAAGCTGAACAAACAGCACACATGACTGACAGCCCATTTGGGTTTAAGAACCCGAGTATGGTGAACTTCTTTGAAGAGCACTTCTTGGAACAAAAGAGTGATGGATTTCTACTTGAACTGCACATTTGTAATTTGACTTCTTGAATTTTAATTGGTTGTAAACATATAACAATTATTCATTTAAGAAAGTGGTAGAAAAACAGTAACAATCACACTATAAAATTATAAGAATTGAACAGCCTATCCAATTTTCATCTAACCTGGCAATTAATCCAGTAAATATCCACCTATACCAGTTTCTGAAAGTTCAGTGCTGCTGTTTAAAGCAAAATGAAATGATTTACAGATAGATTAATAATGACAGGTGAGCCTTCACAAAGCTTCTCCACCACCTTGTCTTTGTCAGCACTATCTGATCTCTTAAGTGGGCTTGGAAGCAAAAACTCTTGTTAACATTTATGGCTGAGTCTAGAGAGTTCATAGTATTTCACACAAGGTATCTTCATTGACTTCTGAACACTTGCTGCCTTTAATAACAGAAAGAATGAAGAAAGAATGGATAAATACAGGGAGAAGCTTTGTATTCCTCTGTCATCACTGAGACCCCTGAACAAAGCACAGTACCTTGGTCAGGAATCTGGCTTCCCCCACCAGATAGGAAGTAGGACAGGTAAAGTACTAACCATACCATGTTGCCTTGAGAAGTACTGTTCCAGGCTTCATGGCTCAGTTGGTACTCCAGCCACGTCATGCCAGCCCCACTTAGGGAGGTGCAAAGCAGCTCATGCTTACGGAATTCCTCCTGCTATCACTGATCACTCTTAATTGTTAGGATTCCTATCTCTACTGTGATGGGGAAACGGGCAGGACCTCAGCTGGAATCTTCACAACCTAGGTTAGGGCTGTGGCTGGAGATTTTGTAACTGGACTTCCTATATTAACAGCACTCTTGCCTTATCTGTGACATGCTATAGAGAAGGCAATTTGAACTTTCCAACATGCTTACTCGGACTAATCATACACAATTATTACTTGGATGAGAGCAAATCAGTCTGATGAATGTGCAACTGACCAAGCAGTTGCAGATTTTAAAACCACAGTCACTACAGTTCTTAAAATGCTCAGGAAGTTAACAGATATTATCCAGAGAGTGGAAAGCTTCAGATGGAGAGCATGTGCAATATACAGCTCAGAATATGAGATTTTTAAGACACCAGAAGGTCTCTTCCTGTTCCTCTTAAAGACCATGAAATGTGCAAAATGTTTGGACATGGTTTCCTTACCATATGTTATAAAACCAAGTTATTCCAGACCTCACATGCTGGACTGACTCTGAGTGTCCTGGTCTCCAACACATATAATTTTCAAGCGACTTAATATGTTAGGCTTCAGTAAGAACAACAAAAAACCACCCCAGCTCTTTCCCATTGTAAAACTATCTTCTTCTAAAAAAAAGTTTAACAGAAGTTTAAAGCAGACCTAACAGAAGCATCAGCTACTCTGTTTTCTCACCAATGGTTTGAGTTTCATAGAAAGAGAACACAGGAATGCATAAGGACCATTATAGCTATAAGATGGCACAAACACACACTAATTTTATACCAGTTTAAAGGCAACAGCTGTCCCACAAGAACCCTAAGACTCTACTGTTGTTTGCAGACAACTGATCAGCACCTTTTCACCGACCTGTAATTTGCAATTCCCCAAGACAAGACGATGGATATTAAAGCACTTTAAGGCTGGCAATCTGTTACTGCTACGTATGTCTTTTTTTGGTCATTACAGAAGTTAGTGTTTTCTTCTTCTCACTGCAATGACCAAAGCCTTCTCATGACTCAACATTTTGTGGTAATAGCCCTTCCATGGCCACAGTAGCTGGTGGAGAGTGGGATGAATTTGAGGACAAAGAAAAGTTTGACAACGTCCTTACAACCAGATGCCGAATAACCACATCATCTGTGGAGACCTCTGGAGGACCCTGACAGATCTCAGCAGCTGCCATCACTGATTTGTATCTGGCTGTGGGGACATAGCCAGATGCTTCTCAGATCCTCCCCCCTCCCCATCTGCCACTCAATGGTCATGATGGGGCTGTAGCAGCCAAATGATGAGTTCAGGGCAGAGAGTTGAGAGGAGAGATGAAACATAGTTCTACCTGCTGATCTTTAACATTATGTTCTGCAATACAGGATTTTAGCTGCCATCTGCAGAGTGGATACAGTTTCTAGGTGGTCAGATCCTGAACACAAATTCACAAGATGACAAGAGGCCTATAAGCATGGTCTTTCAAAGTCTGTAGCTATAATGAAACAAACATGATTGCCACAGAACATCCTCAATAGACTAGATTTGGTGGAACACTTAGCAAAAATACTTTTAGCTCATGTAACTTAGTGAAAACTATTTGAAAGCCAAGATAGTTTTTTAAAAAATGGTCTAATTAACAAGTAGGAACAAGCAGCTTCCATGCTTTTAAGCTTGTATTATGGCTGAGGTCCTCCAGTTTAACAAGGAAGCTGTATCAAATTTGGTAAAATCAAGAGTCCAAATCTTAAATTACCAATGGTTAAACACAGAGCAACACAAACTTACAGAACTAGAGGTTAGGCCTTAGGATCAAGAAAAAAAATCCTAATTAAATAATTTCAAATTATTTTGAACATACAGGTCCAAATCCACTTGCTAATCCTTACTGTATATAAAATCAATGAATCAACTGCTCTGCATTTGGTAAACACCATGTAAACCAGTGCTTTCACTCAACTTGTGATAAGTAATTGGATTTAGGCCCAAATTTTTTTTATAATACCATAAACGTTTGGATACATAAATACTTAGAAGACTTCTCCAGATAAAAAATAAATCTACATAAGACACAACTATAATTATATAGCTAAGAAACTGAGGTTTGTCCAACTTCTTCCTAAACACAGCTGTACTCCAAAAGTCCCTGTATATGCCTAAGATGAGTAAGTTCCCTGTGTGCTCCTGTAGACATTTCTGATTTCCCTTCCTGCTGCAGCCTTTTCTGAATGATGTTCATCACTGAACGATGTTCTCAATCTAGACAGCATCATGGTGCAAAGGAAGGAACTGTGAAGGAAATGGCAGCTCAAAGCCCACCACTTTTGAGTAAATGACTTTGCTTCCCCTTTTTCAGAGCACAGCCAATTTTTACCTCCTTATAATGAATTTGCTTCCAATATGGCAAACTCTGAAAACCTGAAAGTAAAAACTTGTCATGAGAACTATGTTATAACTTTAATCAATAACTACTGTGTGAACTTTATTCTAAGGAGTAAAATATATTTCTTATTCTGACTAGCCAATAACACTTAAATTTTAGAGCTACTGCAGCATACTGGCAACACATGGCTCTGTGAGCTGGAAACACCCCACTTATGTCTGACGTTTAAATCAAAGACAATTCTTGTAAAATGAGGAATATTCCTTTTATTCAAATCAGAAGGGATGAAGTTAAAAAGAGGAATGGTTTTGATTATTTAAAGCATTGTCAGAGACAGTTGACCTTTTTCATTAAAATATGATATTTTCCTGCTTTAAAAATTATACCACTGCTCAAAGGAAAACCATCTGCAGAAGGCTGAAAGATGAGCAGATAGGTCTTGCCAACTTCTGCAGTCCCAAACTTGCTTTGCTTCCTTGGAATTTTAGTTCCACAAAAATGAGCATAACTCCCAAATGAATGCTTTCAGGACTGCAGAGAAAGTCCAACACCAATCACATGTACTGACAAAAGTCAAAGGCTCAAATCCAAGTTCCAGTCCCAACTAAAGCAGACCCATTGAATCAATGGGAACTCAGGAAGTAAACAATTCTGCAAGTACCGTTCAGTCTATTCCTTGTGATTAAAAACTGGCTATAGGACACATGTACAAATGAGCTATAGATTTTTTAAAAAATCTGTGACACCATATTTGTTGGTGTATTAGACACACTGGTGTATAAGACGCATCTCATTTTTCAAGGAGTATTTTTCAGGAAAAAAATTTTTAGTACCCTGACAAGGTAAAATGACAGGAGAGGAGGAGAGTGAAAAGAGTGCTGCACCAGGCTTCCCACACCTCCTCCCTTCCTGTTTTGCCTCAGCAGGAAGAATTCCATTCACCCCCCCTCCTTTCTCTATGCATTTAGCGTTACCCATATTTGCTGGTGTATAAGATGCACCCCATTTTCAGAGAGTATTTTTAGGAAAAAAAGTGTGTCTTATATGCCAGGAAATATGGTACATACAGAAATGTAAGGGGGAAAATCTATTACAAATAATGTATGGCCAGGATCCCCTGGGTTGTTCCACTAGTGCAGTGGTTCTCAACTTGTAGGTCCCCAGATGTTTGTGGACTTCAGCTCCCAGAAGCCCCAGCCACTATGGTCAATGCTCAGGGCTTCTGGGAGCTGAAGTCCACAAACATCTGGGGACCCACAGGTTGAGAACCACTGCACTAGTGGAACTGTTCCTGTCAGTGGAATCCTCATTCCCACTGAAGTCTCACATGCAACCCTAAAATCTCTGAAAAGATGGTAGACTCTCCAGAGCTATTTTTTGGGTGGCACAGAGGGCTCTACAGAGTGTGGTAGTGACACAGGTGCAGTCATGTTGGCAGTCATGTTACTGGCCCACCCCTCCACACACATTCAATATGGTTGAATTGGCAAAATATGATTTAATTGGCAAAACAAATTAATTGGCATGGATACAAAATGGACCCTGATGTGATTGTAAGGCAAGCTGGGCAGAGGAAAAGCACTGGCTGCAAAGATAGGTCAGAGATCCCCTCTAGGCACAGCTAGGTCATTGTCAGGAAGTCACCAGATAAATCAAGGGATAATAAGCTTAAACTAAGCTGTAACAACCCTGCTGTCAGACAATAGCAACAGGAAGTTCCCACCAAACCACTGACTCTTTCAACCCTTCTCCCCATTGACCTGAGCATTTCCTTCACTGTCCCAACACCTGTTCCCCATTACAGAGCTATAGCAGCAGCCACCGACTCTTTGTCACCCAACAGTAAGATCATTAACGCAGTCTGTACCTCACCGTCTGCTCTGCAACTTTTATTGTTTACTCAGCCAGAGAGCTAATAACACCCTTGCCCTTCGTGCAAATTTTGGGTATAAAACCCTCCATTTTAACCAGTTACCTCACAGTATCTCGCTTGCCGAATGCCATACTGCTGCTTGACTCCTGAACGAGTACTGTCTTTAGGTACAAATTTAAGCCATATCACTGCTTTCTTCGCTGCTCTTTGGACTGGTAATTATCACCTGAAACTCTGCTATCAAACTTTCCTCCCTTTTTCTTCAGTTAGCCTTGTGCGAGTGTGTGAGTGCTTGGATCTTGTCTGTGTGTTCTCTTTAATCAAACACATTTTAGTTTATTTTTGGAATCTCTGGCTGGTTCTTTCCTGAGAAGACCTTGTAAACATTGGTGGAATATCTTGTTAGGTTAACCTCCTCTCACAGACCTCCCCACCATCACCTGGAGGTGGGTAGACATTGTGGGTAGACCCCAGAGTCACCCATGTTTTGGGGTAACAGTCAGACACTGGTATGACATCAGATGTAGGCCTACAACTATCCATAATTATTTAATGGTCACATTCAATTTCCATATGGTCACATTGATTTGGCCACATTCAGTTTTAAGTAGCAAACTTAACACCAAGACTGCCAAACATTTTCCACTGCACAAAATTCTAGCAATTTGTTTTGCACTAAAACTTTGTATCACATTTGGTTAACACTAAATTATTATTATTACTATTATTATGACTACTTCTACATTTTTCTTACTTTCTTCATCTGTAAACTAAATAATTGTAGATATTTAAGTAACTATCAGCTTGGGTAAAAATACATTGGTATAATGTTTGCTCTTGAACAAGGTAATGTTATTGCATCCTTGGTGCGAGGAATGTAGCTAAACAAGGAGTGGGACGGTACTGTTCCAATTCACTGCCTCATGATTTTTTTTCAGTCCTCAATTTTCTAGCATTGCAAAGAGTGAGACAATGAAATCATACACACCTGGAACTCTTACATCTGCTGTGCTCACATTCCCTTGGTAACTTCCCTACCTCTTTCCTTTGGATGCCTATATTTATTTCCATATGCTCAGCTGAAGTTTTAATTTAGTACAATGCCTGAAACTGGGACTGAAAAAAAATCATGGAGAGGCAAATTCTTATTTGAGAAAGGTACCTTACTGGAGATTTCACCTAGAGTAGATCCATCTAATGAATGGGATTTGCATAAATGCTGACTCACCACTGAACAAGTGATTCAATGAACCTATCTCTTCTTGAGAAAGTCAACAAGATACAGGACATAAGTTATAAAACAACAATAAACCAAATCTTAATTATTCCAGAAAGGCACATAAATTTGCATGGTGCCTTCCAAAAAACTAGCTAAAACCTATTTCTACATACAGTGAGCCTGCCATATCTGCAGGCTCACGATCTGCAGATTCAACCCACCAAGGATTCAAACAGGAGATCTCCTCTACAAGTCTCTATCCGTAGTGGAGTTGGCAGCAGTAAACCCCAGCCACCAGCCACAAGGTACACCTTCCTCAGGCTGCTGGCTAGAGCAAGAGAATAATGCCATGTGGTGTGCAAGTGTGCGCAGCTTTGGACTTTCACCTGGACAAATCTGAGCCAGGATGCTCTCCAGGCTGAGACTGAACTCACTGTTGGGGGCTGGCGTTAGCTGTGAGCTTTCTTGCTCTTCATCAAGAAAGACTAGGACATGATGCCACCGGGCACAAGAGGGGGTGTCAGCTGGAGATGCACAGTGGTAGCAGCTCTTTCTTCACATTTCTCATGGCCTCTTGCAGTAGCCAAGTCCCAGCTGGCTTGGTTGGAGGACCATCTCCCGTGAGTGACTCTGTTCAAACCTCCCATCCCGTATTACACTTTCAGCAGGTTTGCACAGGAGCAACAAAGGCTGGGTGAGGCAGAGAAATTACTCATCACCACTGTCATCAGGACAAAAGCTGTCTGCTCCCAAACAGTCCAATTCTACAGCACCTAGCTTCTGGGTAGGCCCCTCAAAGCCAGGATGCACTGGAAATGCTAGCTTAGAAAACTGCTAGCCTCATGGCACTGGTGGTTTTCCAAGCCATCCTTCCCAGAACTCTCTGGCTTTGAGAACTCACCCGATGCAGGATTTGCAAAATCAGGCTGCACAGGAGTTCTCCCTTCTGACACTGGCAACCTTCTCTGCCTTCCCCCAACACAGCTGTGTCTGTGGCCTTTTTACTCCTACAACAGCTGCATCACTGCACCACCTACATTAGCACAGTGCACCAATTGGACACTAGCCCATGACAGGTTATTTGGGAATAAGAATCTGATCTGAAATAAAAATGCATACCTGTTTAGCCATATTCTCTACAAACATTGCTGATCTTTCTCTTAAAAATGAGACAAGGTCTTTATATATATCACTCTTTCTCTCATAATTTATTTCATCCCTCTCTTTTTCCCGTCCCTGTAAGAAAAGCAAACATGAGGTTATTTCCCAGTCTTGGCTAACCTCACATATCAAAAGTTTCATTCATGTGTCGGGAACACAGATGTACAGTGCAATGTTATGCCTACTCAGAAGTAAACCTAGAGAGTTCAATAGGACTTGGTTCCAGTAAAGTGTCTGCAGGATTGAAAATGTCATTTTCAAATTATATAGTGTGATTTAATCTATCCTATTCTGAAATTTCTCTTGAAGTTTAAAGTGGGTGTAAGTGCCCATACAATATGATATTCATTGTAACATGATTCTTTTCACCTGTTTCAGAGACAATTTATAATC
The DNA here is from genome assembly GCA_948472985.1 of Iguana delicatissima. Lineage (NCBI taxonomy): Eukaryota > Metazoa > Chordata > Lepidosauria > Squamata > Iguanidae > Iguana > Iguana delicatissima. Next base: position 16,651 of record CAOKZL010001805.1, read on the forward strand.
CCACAATTTACTTCTCCCAATGGTTTTGTTTTCTACAACAGTAGTATTTATGAAGGATTGTATCTCCCCCTTCAAGGTCATGAAGTCTTGTACTATTTCACTGATATATAATATTGATACAGTGCAGATCACCATTACTATCATAATGAAGAACTATTTGTTTCCTGACTCATAAATTGCATTATAAATAGCATTGCTTAAGGCATATCATAAAGAAGAGCAAGTGCAGAGAGCATGTAGAAGTTGTAACAAATTGTGGAAAATTAGTATAATTTAGGTTACCACCACACTGTGTAGATAATACAGAATTATACACTTCTGTTATTGCTTGGGAATACAACATCATTTACAAAGGAAGTTGAGGAACACTTTTCTTGAAGTCACTTTACAACCCGGTTAAAAGGCTGAGTAGGAGCAGTGGCATCTAGGGCAGGAACAAACCATCTTTCCAAAAGGAGGTTTCTCCTTTGGCCTGCAAAGGCTCATAGACAAGACCCTATGCCTCCCCAAGTAACCCCTTGCCCCCCACAGCCAAGGCTAACAGTGAGGGGAATCTCTGCAATTGTCTCTGATCAGTAATAAAAAAAACCCAGCAGGAATAATCTCTGCACTGCTCCCCTTCCCATTTGAGATGGTGATCTATGTACAAAAGAGAATCCCCACTGTTATTCCCAGTAACTAGAAGGACTAGTAGTGTACTAAGTGATTCACCCACCCAAATCTCCCTACTGGGAATAGTTATGGGGCAGGCAAACTGCCTCAAATAAGTTGCCTGCTGGAAAAGTGCTCCTTCTAGACAGCAATCTGGCTGGGAATTCTGTTTCAATGAATAAAAGGCCAACCAGGATGGGGAAAGCTTATGCCCAGTGAAGCCTGTCATCAGCCAAACTACTTATCTGTCACGATGTCAAGAATATGGCCCCGCTCAGTGAGACCATCCAGCCCACCAACAGCTAAGGTGAGGGGACTCTGGCCTCATTCACAAGGTTCTCCATCTATAATCTTACTTAATATTGGGTTAGGAAATGAGCTGAACACAAGCCATTTTCATGTACTTTAAGTTTAGGTATCATCTTAGTATGTGTGTGTGCGTGTGTATTACTTTCTGTCCTTGAATAAACTACTACTCACTCCATTTAAAAATACTCCAGCTGTGCTGCAAGTGACATACATAAGACCTGCGTCACGTGGTTTAACGGTCAAATAGCAAATTTCCCCATGAACTTGTCTCCAAGGTGGGGCACGACACCCATTGGCAAATTCATAGTCTGTAAACAATTAAGAACAATAATTTGGTCCATGTTTGTTAAGAATGAAGCAAGCACAGTAACAGGAAATACATTTCTATTTTAACAGTAATATAATCCTGACATCCTTATTCATTATGTTCACACCCACCATGAGCCATGAGGGCATAGCTGGTGTGAGGTTCCCAATGGGAATCCGAAAGCCATCAGAAAATGTTGGCTTTACATAGACTCCTGCTTGTGTTTACACAATGCAGTGCCAACAGATACACAGAGGGCCCTGCTATGGCTTCTGTACCTTTTCCTGCCCTTGGCCTATCATCTTAATATCCCCACTTTGATAAAATTAAAGAGTTGGGCAGCTGGAATCTGGGTCATCCCTGCATCATACAGAAGACCCAATTGCCTTAGAGAAAGGATAACACCCTTCCTGGTGCCTGGCAAGCAATCTGGAGGAGGGATGTAGAGGACTCTCGAGATGTGTGAGAAGGCTACAGGGCAACTAGAGGGCACAACGTGCAATGATGGGCTTTGGGATTATGAGCAGGGAACACAGAGGGAGCTACAGAGTGAGAATTCATCAAGGTGCACAGAGCACAGTGGGGACAGGAAGGCAACAGTGAGCAAATGGGGCTGGGATAAGAAAGAATGGGGAGCAACATGGCAAGAAACAGCAGGAGCAATGTGCTGCCTGCATTTGGGTATGTATGGGGGAGAGAAGGAAAGACTACATAGGTATGTGAATAGAGCTGTCTGAGAGGGAGGGAAAGAGAAAAGATTTATGCAGGATATGTGTGTCTGAGTTGCTTGTCACAGAGGAAGTTAAGTCCACGAAGAGTTAACTAAAGAGCAATTGATTTGGGTGACGATTTTGAGGAAAACTGATTTATGGGTGACCTGCTTACTGGATAATACATTCATTTCAGAAGAATTTGTTTCATTTAGAGGTGATTTGGGGAAATCAATCAGCCTGCCTTCTTGTGAAAGAAGTATTATCTTGTTATATATTTGGCTTAGCATTTGGGGATTAAACCTGAGACCTACCTAGGTTTATGGGTATCATTTGTATCTGAGCGTCATCAGTCTGCCTTCTCAGTAGTCCTTCTATGAAATGTGTATTTTGTTGTGGTTTGTCAGGTCAAATATGTGGTTTAGTATGTCATGTTCAGCCTGAGCCTTCCACTCCGTTTCCTGGGCAGGTTATTTCTGTCTAGCAGGCTCACAAGGTAGATATATTATAGTTAACAACATACTCCAATGGCAGTTTCTCAATTTTCAAATGTGCCAATGGACCAAAAAGGGTTAGGAGCCCTTGTTCTACCTCTGCTATCTACTAGCAATACCTAATTTTTTAAAAATATGGTAAAAATAAAAAAGAGGGATTGGACCTGATGTATATTCCACTGATTCAAGGACAGCATCTTCAGTTGCCCCAGAGAAACGTTTAAGCAGTTCTATTTCATTTTTCACAGCAGCTGGGGTTAACCTCACTTCTCTGTAAATAAATTAGTTACAGTCTAGTTACTGAGAAGGTATTTTCACAGTTAACTAGAAACAAACAAACATGTTTATTTAAATCATTTCCTAGAAAAAGAAAACTCTGGAAATTGTCCAGGCTTACTGGGTGTCTTTTTCAGACAAGAGCTCACTGGCCCCAGTTGAGAGATTCCTATCCACTGAAGGGGTGCCCTGGATTCAGTTGCCTTAGTCCCTCAAAAAGACAGTATTTACAGATCGCAAGCTGGTATTTACAACCCTTTGTATACCTACTCAGAAGTAAGTCCCACTGAAATCTATGGAGTTTATTTCAAAATAAATGTGCACAGGATTGCAGACTAAAGCTTCAACTGACTCATCAATGGGCAAAAAATATACCTACGATGAGACTGAAGGGCACACCACCTAAATTTTCAAACCATTCTTGCTCTACTCTAGGAGAAAACTTTTCCTTTTAATAATGGTATACAGTGTAAAGTTTCTTCTACTTCTCCACTAATTAGAACACGTGAATACATCCAGTCAAAGAGCCAAACTCCCCCAAGCATCCTGAAGCTAGTAATGACATGACGTCACGGCACCCTGTCTTGATTAGATTTTCAGGTGATGATAGTCTGCCAAGGTTGCTACTTATCAGCTATCACCATTTTCTACCTCTTTTGTTTGCCCCACACATCACTTTGTTTGTGTAAGTAAGATGTGTCTGGTGCTAGTGCAGTTCTCTATTTTGCAAAACACTCCAAAACATCTGGTCTCAGCGGCTATTCCTTGGTACTTTCATGTTCCTGCATGGATTTTTTATTTCCATCCATGGAAGTTCCTACATCTCTATCTGCTTGATATTCCTGTGTTCCTGAGACACCTAGGCTCTTCAGGAGTATACATAAGTCAACTGACCTTAGAAATAAAAGTCTACATATTGTTAGAGCACAGCTAGAGAGAACTCAAAATTAAATTGCTGGACATAAAGGTAAATTTCCATTTTCTAAAAATAATGTTAGCCTTTTTTTTGGACCTACAAAGTAGGATGAAGTATTTTAAAATAAAGTTCTGAAATATACTCACTGTGAAATCTGCTTCAAAGAGCTGTTGAGCAGCTGCATATCCAGTTGCTGAAGGAGTAGGGAAATCTTCATTTTCATTTCATTATCAGGTGTATCATCTTTTTTCACTTTGTCTAATAAACGAAGCATGGACAGATCCTCTCCTTCAATCGTTCCATATCCAGGGCCAAGAATGTTCACAATGGGATCTCTATTGGCTACAAGTAATTCATATTTGTGTAAAAAAAATTCAGATGAACACCATGTTAGAAAATTAATGGGCCTGGTTAATCATAAAATAACTGTTCATGAACTGAGAGGTCATATTATTTTAATTATCACTAAGGATTACCTAATTTTAACTTAGTGTTTCTGACTCCGAGCCAAGATAAACTGCATTCTCTGAGAGATTTCCCTTATGGGAAGTCCTTTCCCATAAGTCAACAGGCAACTTGAGGGCACACACACACACAAACACACATGTCCTTGCTATATGAAGGGCTAGGAGGAACAGCTACAAATTCCACCTCTAAGGTGACTGTTAAAGTATGTGCAAGAGTTGGATCTGAGGAAGTAGACCCAATCTGTGAAAGCTTATCCTACAAACTTCTTTCACTCAGTTAGTCTCAAAAGTGCTACAAGATCTCTTTGCATGGTATAGAGAGTAATGGTGGGAATCTGGCTCCAAGCAGAATTCAGAGGCTCAGGTACATAGCCAAAGGAGGCCAGCATACCTTCAAGGCACGCTTGTGCTTCTTTTAGCTTTTTCTCTGCAGCCACATGCAGCAAACGAGACAACTGTCCAAAAGTGCGAACGCTGATAGTTGATCCTTTGAGCAGGAGCAGCGGCTGCCCATCTTTGTCTCTTTCTTGAGACTGAACCATTTTTTCACTGGAAGAAGAAAGTAAGACCTTAATAGGCAAGAATTCATAATAACTGGAAAATTTTTGAATAGACTACAGCTATGAAAACACTGCTGAAAGCCATCCCTAATAAAGTATATAGAATTCAAATACTTCGCCAGGAGATCTAAAATTGTAATATTTTTGAATAGAAAAGGGGGCAACAAAAAGATTAAAACCTTCACACTAACCTGGTGGGGTGGGGGCTTGAAATTAAAAAGTATGTTCTCTTCACCTTCCCATCTATAACAACACAAACTTGGAGGCAAAGTTAGCTTTACTTTTAAACTGAGATTCTATAAGCAGAATCTTGTTGCAAGAATAATGTGGCATTTAGAAAAAGAAATACTCAACATTAAGATGTTGGAGGACACAAAAGGAGTTGTGTGGAGAGGTCAACTAGTAAAAGGAATCGTTCCCATCTTGGTAGTTCAAGAGTAGAACAGGATTTGTTTTTTTGTCATGGGAATGAATGGCAGTTGTTTACTTATATGAGAAAACACAGAAGAGATGGGAATAGCATTTGAGCAGAAGGCTGAACTAGCATCTTTTCCTTAATGATCCTGCTTTTCTAGGTCCTTTTCCTAGCAGCCCTAGTCTTGTAAATTCCAGCTTACTTATGTAAACCCACTGGTATCTATATAATCTGTTTAGTCCTGCTCTAGATTCCATTTCTTGGCATGGTACTCTACCAAAGTAAGCTAAATTGGAAAGGTACTAAGAAAACAAAATAAATGTGTGCTTGTTTTGCCTATTTTATTTTTAAAAGGTAATGCTACAGGGTCAAGCAAAGCAAAGAAAGGATAATCTCCTGTGTTATAGTAGTGGACAGGTAAAGCACAGATGAATAAAAATCCCATCTAACTAATGAGATCCAATCAGCATGGCCCACTCCTGAGTAGCAGCCAACTATATACATAGACACAACTAGTTCAATAAAGTAAATAGCAAAAGTGTTTGTGGGGGAATATCTTTCTGAAAGAAGGTAGACATGCCCATGATTTGTTGAAATCAAATGCTATGTGCCACATTTTCTTATGAATTTCAAATCAACTGCTTCATACTGGAATGTCCCTCTGGATTTTTTTTCACCGAAGTAAAGAAAACATGAAGTTCATGGTTGTAAGTCGACAGGAAACTTACAGGCACATAAATACACACAACAGCTTTTCAGCTTTGCTAGGCATTATTTCTTTCATGTAAATTACATACACACACACACATATACAGATATATGCCCTTGAGAGTGAAAATAATGAAAGCAAACTGCAACAAGAGTTATGAAAACTGGATATTGTGACAGCCCTGTGTGCTTCTGGTTTGAAATCCTTTGTCAGCGATGTCTATAGAAATATCACTATATAAGCAGTAATTCATAAATAAAGACTTTAAATCATGTGCTATGAAAATAAAACACAACATCTATTGTGATATTTTACATAATGTAATATTTCAGATTAAATCACTATGGTTTTAAGCGTTTTTTTCTTAATTACTGTCTTTACAAACATTATTGTTTACCCTAACATGTTTACTGTTTATTAAGGGATTAACTCATAACTGAAGTGCACTAAGCATACAAATATTAACTGTTTTCCTATTATATTTAGGAGTCTTCCCCCTTCATTCTTCTTCTTCTTCACTACCTCATTTTTTTGTTCTCCAATGAATCTTCAAGGGAGAAAAATGCAACATAAAAGCTTCAAAAAACCCAACACACTAATGTGACTCAGCTAGTGGAATGATCTCCCTTTTGCAATGTATCAGACCTGACACTATCATACATACAGGGCTAAATTCAATGTTAGTCCTAACTAGAGCAGACTCACTGAAATGAATGGGATTTGTTAGTCACAAATAAATTAAGTTGCACGGATTTCATTGGTCTAAATCCAATTTTTAGCCCCAACTAAAAAAATCCCATTCAATCAATGAAAACTTGCACGTTCACATACCAAGTTCCCATTGATTCATTACGTCTTTTCTAGGTAGAACACTGGACTCAGCCCCAAAGAAGCATGAAATCTTTAAATATAATTTAAGAATACTAAAGAGCAAACATCAGAATCAGGAAGCTTTACATTTAATTAATGCATGGTTTAGAAATGCCTATTTGACCTCAGTCTTACCTGACTTCATAGCCTGAGTCAAAGACTGACGGCTCTAGCTTTGTCTGCCACTGAAGCGGCTCCTTAAAGACAAAGGCAGCTTCTTGGGGATGTTTGTTGCTAAAGCTTTCTGTAAACTTAATGATTTCATTCAAGAGAGATTCATTCAGTGGTGTGATTTCAAGCCTACCAGTTCCAGAACCAGCAGCAGTCCACTGAGCTGCTCTTGTCAGCGCCACTCCCATAGTAAACGCTCATCCCAGGGTCACAGGCCTTAGCAAACAGAGAGAGGAAAGCAACAACAAAAATCACAATCCCAAAATGTGTATTTTTACGTGACTACAGGTTACAAATCCTTTGGTATATGACATCTAAATGTGATGTGACAGAGTGAATACAAAACATAAAACACATTGTGCATACTTTGCAGTGTCATGGAGAAGGGCCTCATAGTTTTGAGCTACCCTTGAACACCAACCCTACTGTTGCCATCTGCACTTTCTCCCCATTATTACCACAGGCAAGCTCTTCATTATGCGAGGCAGCGTTTTGGTTAGCATAAAACTTCTGATGCTCTTGTGGTAACATTTCTGCAGCATGAGAGCCAGTTGATGGAGTTGCAAAAAACCAAGTCAGTGGAGACTAATGCGAAACAGAAAAGTTACTCTTCTGGACTACAACTTGCCAAATCTCCCAGCCAGCATATCTACTGGGTTTCTGTGAGTTGTTTTGTTTTTGTTTGTAAAAAAGATATTTTCCAAGCTTTCTAATCTGGCACACATATCTCCTGAGACAGTTGTTGTAACTACTACTTTCACTGGTCTTCTTTTGATACACTTTTACACTTCTTTATTCTCACAAGAACTATAAAATCATTACCAAATGTTGTGGCCAAACTTACATGGGGGCTTTTCCATTCCTCTCTTTAGACCAAAACAACACCACCACCACACACACAGATGGAAAGTCACATGTGCAAACAGGTACTACTACGAGGTCCGCTGTCATTAGAGACAGAATTAAGTATTAAATTCAATCAATATCTTTCTTTAGATGAGGTGGGGCTGGAGAAGTACCTCAAATTTCATTGGCAAAGGCAGGTATTTTCTTTCCCTCAAGGAGTGGATGGACTGAGATGCCATGGGTGTGAGAGATCCCTTCCAAAAAGCAAGTGGGTGTCACAGCCTGATCTAAGGCGGGAAAACTTGTTATTGTGTGCTTTCATGTCACTTCCAACTTATGGCTACCCTAAGGCAAACATTACGGGGTTTTGCACCCAAGGTGACCCACTGGTTTCCATGACCAAGTGGGGAACTGAACTGTTGTCTCCGGAGTCATAGTCCAATTCTCAAACCACTATACCGTGGTGATTTCTGCACTGCAGTGTTATAGTGCTCTTATTCCACTTTCAACATCCTATGGAATCCTGGGGTTTGCAGTTTAGGGAGGGGAATGGCAGAAATGGCCTCTATCACACTGGCTCTCCAATGGCAAAACTACCTCTACCCATAATTCTTTTTTATTTTTTTAAAAAATAACAACCATAGGTCCCTGAAGACATTTATGGGGCTGAGGGAGTCACATGGATTGAAGTCTACTGGTGTAAAGTTCAACAGGCCCCTCCCTAAACTGCAAACCCCAGGATTCCATAGGATGTTGAAATCGGAATAATTGTCCTATAACAGTCTAGCGCGGAAATGGCCTAAGCCGCCCACCCAGAGCCACTGCCTGAGGTAAGAAGCTCCCTCCCACGCCCACCCCCACCCCCCACCCAAAGCCACAGGGTTCCACTTTACTCACTCCTGCTCTGGGTAGAGGAGAAAAGTAACCTCCATGCGCTCCCAGAAGATCCTGGAAAACTTACTTTTTAAGACAACAGTCTCAAAGTCCCCGAGCCACTCGGCTGGGAGGCTCTAGAAGCGGTCGTTCCCCAAAAGTAACTTTCTAGCCTCTGCTCCCCAGAGCGGGAAAGCCAGACGAGGGCTCTTTTTCACCGACGGGAAGGAACCAGGCCCCGCAAGGGAGGGGACGGACGGCGAGGGGAAGCCGCGCGAGCCCCTTTCCTCGTAGCCCCTCGGGCCGTTACCCGCGGGGTCGCCTCCGGAACGCTCCGCCGTCACCGACGCAGAGGCGGCGGCTCCTCATGGCGGCTGGCGCGGCCCTGCAGAGCACGCGCGGGCTGGTTGTCGTGGAGACCGATGGGCCGAGCGGGGCCTTCCGTCGCTAGGAGCCTCCCCGTGACGGACGCGAGAAACCGCTCCCTGCCGCCCCGCCACGCACCGGCGGCTCCATTCCCTGACACTTTGGGGTTCCTTCTTCCCTCAGACAAACACTCGCCGCCTTGTGGGGGAAAAGCATCCTGGACGGAGCGGCCGTTTGATGATCCCTTTCCTTCTGACAGACCGCTTGAGCTGTCCACCCTTTTCCCCCCTCCGGAAAACACACACACACCCCCCACCCACCCCCATCCTGTGCCTTTTGGAGATTTTCCTAATTGTCATCTCTTTTTTTCAGCAGCCCTTTTTCAGAGTTTTTGACCATTGCCATTTAACCTTTGCTCAACCCTATAGACCCAGCCAAAAGCGTGCCAAATGGCTGGGATGATGGGACTCAGGCCATTTCTGCACTACACAGTTATAGTGCTTTTATTCCACTTTCAATCTCCTGTGGAATTCTGGGGTTTGTAGTTCACTGGGGCCAAAGAGCTGTCTGCCTGAGAACTCTAAAAGCCCCTCCCTAAACTGCAGACCCTAGGATTCCACAGGATGCTGAAAGTGGAATGATAGCACCTTAACAGTGTAGTGCAGAAACGGCCTTAGACTCCCAGGAGAAGTATAGGCTAGTCGCGTGAAAAAAAAGGACAGACTGTATGAGAGAGGGAGTATCAGGCGGTGTAGCTTTGCTTTCATTTATTAAATTGCCTTTTCTCCAGTGAGCTCCAAGTGGCATGCATAGGCCGTTTCCGCCCTACACTGTTATAGTTGTATTATTCCACTTTCCACATCCTATGGAATCCTTGAGTTTGCCTTTTATGGAATCTTGGGGTTTGCATTATAATGCAAACCAATATTTGCCTTCCCAATTTTGTATATTCACTCACTCGTGCCCACACATAACAGACATAGACAACAACAATTCCTGTCTGCTTTTATTCTACATCAGAGCTTTCCAAACTTTTCATGTTGGTGACACACTTTTTTGACGTGCATCATTTTGCGACACAGTAATTCAGTTTTATGTGCTTAGATAAATAAATCATAAAGCATAAATCATATATTTTTAAAAATATAAATGAAAGGTTTTCATGAGATATGTTGTGTCCCCATACATTTCCTTGTTACAATTTATGTATGTGTCCGTATCTCTTGTATCTCTTTTAAGGGGTTAGTTACTAGCAAAGCAGAGGTTAAACCAACTAACCACTGCCCTTGCCAGGTCGTTCTTGGTCTGGGGTAGCAGTGGCGACACACCTACACACTGCAGCCGACGCGGTTTGGAAAGCTCTGTTCTACATGAACTCATCTATCGCTTTTTCCTAAGACTTCAAAATAATCAAAGATAAGTATACGAAAATGTTATCCTTAAAAAAAAAAACCTTGGTAATGCATTAATTTGTACTCTACCTAGGCTGCCAGTTCTCTTCTGTTTTCTCTACCTCTTCTCTCACTGTCCTGCAAAAGTAAGTTGCAGGTACAAAAGGCTAGATGCCATTAAATCAGTCAGTCTCTAATGGGTTACAGCAATTTTTTCCAAGGGCACAAGTGCTGAGTGAAATCCATTTTATTATTCACTATACTCAAAAGATGACGCGGTTATTGGCATTCACTTTGCCTGTATATAGGGCACGGCTGAATTCGTAGGAATGTTGGACTTCTGTTATTAAAAAAAGTGAACAGAAGGCAAGTCTTTTTCCTTGCTAAGCAAGGATATATATATATATATATCTCAATTAGCAGCATGAGGTTTAAGCAAACAGTTTCTTGTTGGCTTGTAATCTGTTTGTGAGTAAAGTTGTACTTGGAGGATTTTAACTCAGAACCAGATGCTAGTCTTGATATTTTTCTTGGAGGGATCCAGGCAGTGGAACACCACAAGTTACAACTTGTTTTTAAAACAGCTCGTACAGAAACACAGGTCTGATGTTGTAGGTGATCCAGTGTGGTCCATTGGTATTTCACAGTTCCGCTGCCACTGTTCAGTCTTGACTAAGCCATGCCTTTTTGGTCTAACTTCTCCATTCACAAAAGAATATGGGTATTTTATTGCATTTTTAAAGTCATCTTTTAAAAAATAAAAATCAGAACACTATTAAAAACTACACTGTTAAAAAATAAAAATCAGAACACTAAGTGGAAATATTGTGTATCTAAAAATACAGTTTTAAAAATTCTTTAAAAGTACATAAATTACACGAGGCATTTGTTGGCAAGGGAATGGGAGGGGGCACTCTGGAGAAGGAACACATGCATGTACCTCATCCCTTATTTTGTTGCCTTTTCTCCAGGTGCTTGCCTTCCTTCTGTATGACCAACAAAATGCAAGGGAATGGGAGGAGGAGAAAGCAGGGAGGCACAAATGTGCCTTGTGAATAATCAAATTTGCAAAGGTCAGACCTGCAAATGTGGAGGGATGAGTGTATAAGCTTTGTTAGTGGTAAATGTTGCAATAGATGGTATACAGCAGAGAATCATTCCAGCCTTTTTGCTGATGGGGTCCAGCACCCCCTCAGAGTCAGTGGTAGAACTGGCTCCTTAAACAACCAATTATACCCAGACTATCCCCAGCTGGCAAACTAATACTCCGTTGCTGGCTAAATGGGCCCCTTTTGCTTATATACACCCTCCCACCTCACCTGGGTGAGGCCAGTGGAAGGTGGACACCCAAGAGTTATATAGTACAGAAGTAACCAGATCAAAGTGTGTCAGCTTGAGCCATTTCCAAAATAGCTACAAGAATTGTGCAGGCAGGTTAGTAACAGAGAAAAACTCACCCTCTCAGTTCATTCTCATTCTTCGTATCTTTTCCTAGCCTGGAACTGCCAACCTAATGACAAAAGTATCAAAAAAGTCACTAATAGAAAGAACCCTCTCTGTACCACTGTTAATATTTAATGGCCATGATGCTAATGAAGGGGCAGAGGCCCAACTTGCTACAGTCAACATCTCAATATCCATCGTGGACATAGCGTTGTCACATAGATGCAAGAAACATGAAATTAACGTGGCTTTATCAACTGAGCCAGCGTGGTGTAGTGGTTTGAGCACTGAACTATGACCCTGGCGACAGAGTTCAATTCCCTGCTCAGCCATTGAAACTCACTGAGTGACCTTGGGCACATTGCACACTCTCAGCCCCAGAGAACTTTGTAATAGCTTTGCCTTAGGGTCACCATAAGTCGGAAACTACTTGAAGGTACATCACCACCACCACAACAGCACATCAAAGTAACCTAATCCCAACATATCAAGGAATTATTTATCTTCTGTATAACTCCAGACTTTACAGTCCTCTAAAGTACCTTTGTGACAAACCCAGTTTGGTGTGGCAAATGCCAATCTGTAAGATATACTGTCTTTACCATACAGCTCTGCCTCCCCACTTATAATAAACCCACTTTGTGTAAAAGGATGAGGGCTTTAAATGTTTATTTGGAGCCACTTAATAATTTTATGGTAATATGTTTTCTATGTTAACTTTATATACTATATATAAGTCAAGCCAAATCAGGGTTTACAAGGATAAACTGTAACATTTATTAAGATAACAACAAGAATAAAGTAGTATGTTAAGAGTTCGTATACAGGTCAAGACTGACACATTTCTTCAATGCACTTCTTAGACAATAGAGTAAGTAACTAGCTGCTCAGAAACAGTTCAATTGTATTATTATACTTTTATAAAAAAGCAAACTCCCACCAAAGGCTCAACTCCTAATCTAGGTCACATTCTCTGACCAGATCCTACTAGGATTCTACTAAGAGTTAAACCTCCCAACACAGCCACACTTTGGCTGACTGAGGGACTCTACTCCATAGCTCCTTGCTAGACTCTCACTGAAAGAATCCAAATACCCACAGCTACTTGGCTTTATATAACTTTTTCTCCCAACCACAAGCCTCTCCCACACACTAGTGGGCTGGGTTTCCTTCTGAGGTGCTATTCTAGTTGCCTAGCAACCTGCTTCCAGGCTGCTCTTCCAGGCACTTCGGATAGCCACCCCACCTCCAGAACTTTGTCACAGCCTCCTTATGAGTCCATTGGTTTTAGTTCTGTTTTAATCTTTGCCTCTAAACTGGCAAAAACACCATATTCTCTAGGAAGACATTCTTCTCTCCTCATCCATCCATCCAATTCCCCTCCTCTAACCCTTATGATGTATTGCTAAATAAGAGCAGCCATCAACCTTGGATCGTCCCTCCTCTGTGGTACTGCACCAGCTGTGGCCAATTAGCAGAGCTGATTATTCTCCTCAACAAGGGTTCGTGTTGAAGCCAAAACTATTGTGTTGGGCTAATCAACAGTAAATTACTGTCTGCCAGAGAACTGGCAGAATGTCTTTCTACTAGACATATCTTTCCCCACTTCATCTGTGCACTGTGTATGGTGGAAACTTTATATGTAAGAAATACAGACATCCCCCACTTATCTGACAGGTTAGGGACCAGAGCCCTGTCAGAAAATGGAACTGGTTGAAAAAAGGAACCCAGTCTTTCATCAGTTATTTTCCTCTCACCAGGCAAGCCTCCATAATTGCCTTCCTTCAGGAAGAAGGCAAGAGGAGAAGAATGAATGAAAGAGCAGGTCCTGCATCAAAAGAACAGTAATATCTATAATTTACATTGGTTGAAAGAGCATAACATCAAAATAACAATTTGTCAAAAAGCAGAGGATGCCTGTATTGTATATTTTTATGGTGTCGGGCTGATCTATCAACATAAAGGCCATGCTGGATTTAACTGCCATGTTTTGAGCTCACCTTGCAACATGCCTGCAGCACATGTGGGAAAACATGCTGATTCAAGGTGCCAATTTGAGATGCCATAGGAGACAGCAGCATTATGCACAAATTAAGTTTGCAGCCAACTGTGATTTTGCATCGTGGTCTACATTGTGTAACTTTATGAATCCACAGCTACGTTACAGAAATGCAACAAAACCCTATTAGTGGACTGTGCAGATGCACATCTGGACCCTGGCAAGAGTGTTCCAATGTACATAAGGTGCTTCCAAGATTTTGTCCCAATAATGATGCATTGGAAGCAAAGTCCTTTCCTTTCCCAACAGAAAGAAAATATTAATGTCTCTGAATTCAGAGTTCATAGTACAGTAGCCCCTCCACATTCACAACGGATCCCCCAGAGCTCCCCCTCAATTCCTTTGCCTCTGGCCCCAGCATTCCCTGGGGAAGAAAAAAGACAAGGTAAAGGGCTTACCAGTACTTTCCCCTCAGATGGAGAAGAGCAAAGTTCTGGTGTTCTAGCTACTTCTGGTGGCCATCTTGAGAAAGGAAGGGTAGGAGCAAAGAGAGCACCCGACCAATCAGCAGCCATTACAGAGGAGAATGTGCAACAACGTGGCAGACAACACACATCTCCAGCAGTGGGGGGGAGGCTTTGCTCACCCAAAAAGAAAAGAAAAATCCATTTTAAACACAAGCCTCACAAGCCTGAGGTGAGGAATGCAATGGAATGGGAAGAGGAATATTGCAGGAAAGTAAGTACATGCCTCACAAGTAATTAAACTCATGAAGGTCAAACCCATGAATGTGGAGGAAAAACTGTATTCCCAGAACTTAACAGCAACAACAAAACCTTTAGCATCAGGATGTACCTCAGCGACTCTTGAAAGTTCACAGTGTAATAAATCACTTAAATTGGTTATTTTTCATGAAATGCGTTAGGTAGGCTGAGATGGTGCTACAGACAGATATCCTGGGTATTAATAGCAGAAACATTCCTTTTCTATGGTTCCTTACATTGCCAAACAACATCATCCAGATGCAAGAGAGAGGTATCAAAGGATATGGATGAATCCTAAGATTGATTGAAGTACCAAAAACAAAGCAAAACAAAATCTTGAGTGGGGCGAACTAAAGAGAATGGGCAGAGAGAAATCAAAATGAGGGGGAGCAGAGTAGACTGAGCATGCTCTGTGAGTGTGGAGGGCCTATTGATTGTTGGTGGAGCAAATGAGAACAGAGAATGGAGTGCTGTTTCCTGGAAAAAGACACTGCTGCTGGCTGGCTGGAATCCTGAACAGGAGCACTCTATACAACACTTTACCCACCCCATCCCAAACCAATAGCCCTAATCTTCATTGCTACATAGTAGAGAGAATCCTGTTTGGGGTAAATTCTCATTTGCTTTCCTATTCATAAAGAGACAAAGGTGTAGCCGTAGTTGGATGGCTTCAAAGAAATAAGAAAGAATGTGGGACCGCTTTTTTAAAAAAGCCAAAAACAAGTGTGGGACATACAACAGCAAGAAAGAAGTGTGAATTTGATCACGTGCCATGAGATTGGGTATGAGACTGGGAAAGAATTATTTACAAGCTTCAGCTGACATTTTCCAGCTAGAGACAGTATTTTCTGTTCCTTGAAAATTGTCCTAATTCCAGTTTTTTACTTTGTAAGTTATTTATTAGGAACAGTCAAGATTGTTTCCAAAACCAGTGTTGTTCTGAAATATCCAAACAGATATTACATCCTTGACCATCATGGCAGTAAGAATAAAAAGACACAAAGCTCCCAGCTTAATTGTTTTGATTAGGTGAACATATGCTGATCTGGACTAGACCATGCTTTAATGACTGAACTCCAAATAGCTAAAGTCCTGAGCTGTGAATTAAAAAGGGTGGGACGAATGAGGCAAATGAAACTTTTACAGATGGGAATCCATGCAGTGGGGGAAAGCATCCCATTTTCAGAATAGGTTGTCTGGCCAAGAGATGATGCTTTCAGGAATCTTCAAGAAGAATAAAGTCTGCCTAAAGTGAGACAAGATATTTGGGATAATAAATTGAGGATTAATAATACCTCAGCAGTTGCTTTTCTTCACAGTGACAGGGAGGGAGATTTTGCAGGACATTTCTAGAAATAGGTTCCAGATGGGAATGCAGGGCATACTCTCCAAGACTTAATGTGATTTAGAGAGAGCTTAACCAATAAAAGTAAGGGACAGCACACATTTCAAAATCGGAACAGCATCGTGCTCTTGTTTTCTACCATCTCAGTTCTGTAGCTGTATTTGTTTTGGCATTAGACAGAGAGTTGCTTCAGTACATATTTCACAGATGAAAGTGCCCTAGAGAGATCGTCAGGTGAAAAATAAAATGGCCAAAGAGGATTAATTTCCGTTCTTAACGGAGTGATTAGTAGAAATGGACCCTTTTATGGTCTTATTGAAATCTGTGTGATCACCTCAGCATAAACAATATGTAACTCTCCCCTTTCAGCATTCAGGTTTGTGGCTGTTCCTAAGAGTTACATTGCTTCTCTTGGAATAGGATGAAACAGAAGAGATGGAACCAGTAGAAAAACCAAAGGCTCGTGGAGACTTTAGCTAAGTAAGTGAGCTAAATAAGCAAACCTGACATGCATGTATAATCTCTTAAGGCATCTTGCTAATGTACAAAAACAATTATTTTATATATTATTTTTCACATGATCTCTAGAAGTAATGGGCCAATAATATACAAAACCAGTTATTAAAAACATAGTAAGACCACAAGTCTGATCTCTGTTCTGCTCTTTTCCATCAATGCAATGTTCCGGAAGGAGCCACTTCTCTAGACAGAATTGCTCAATCCCAATCTGTGCTGGGGCTCAGGCCCTTCAGCTGTTTCACTTTCACTGGACACCCAACCATCAACTGAATCCTAGAAGGGTGGTCAAGTGTCCCCTCAACAGAGGACAGCAGAAGCCCTCTTGTTTGATGAGCTCCTTGAAAACATTCTTTAAAGATAAGGAACTACCAGAAAAGACAGCAAGAATTATCAGTACTTAGCACATCAGTAGTTGATGTGCCAGGCAGGCAAGCATGCAGTTCATCTGATCCAGAGCCTGAAGATATTAGGTTTTTTACTATAAGTCCCAGCATCCCCATGCCAGCATAGACATGGGATTCTGGGAGCTCTAGTCCAAAGACATAACATGTCTGATCTCTGACCTGGTCACAGTGTGCACCTCTATGATGAGATGCATTGCATTGCACACTTTATGCAAAATCTCATCCACTTTCTTTTTTGGTGATTTGGTTTTGGTGATTCCTAAGTGGCCACCTGAAACACAGCAAAAAGAAATAGCTTGGAAGTGCCCCTCAGCAAGAGGAGATGCCATTCCTATCTATGCCCTGTAGACTATACAGAGTAAATCCAGATATGCTCTTGAGTTCTTCAGGATGGAAGGAAAATCAATGCACACAGATATTCTCAGGCACATCCTAGAATCTAGCCATCATGTCCAAGTCTGAGACAAGAAAGCACAGAGGTGGAATTGACAGCCTGCTTCCCCAGCCCACCCTCCCTGAAGCAGTTACATTTTTAAAGGAAAGGCTTCCAATGGTGCAAAATGAAACTTTTAAATCTCAGTTCCTGTATGGCTAGAGAAATGGAAGGGATCACAGCTGTGCAGGGATCTCCCCTCAAAATGCTGCTACTTCCCCTCAGAATAAAATCCCCATGGGACTATTAGGACTCACATTTTGAACTGGGTTTCTGTCACTCACTTTACCATTCCTCCCATCCCTTCCTAGAGTAGGTACTTGGGCCTCAAGGTGACCCTGTCTTGTGGACCAGTGGCTGTGTGGTTCTAGTGGGTTTACAGTAGTAAGCATGACCAGGCCCTTCACCAAACTTAATATGAACACAGAAGAACAGTGATAAAAACAAAGAAGTAAAAGTTTATGAAGTTACAAGTAAATAATATACTAGCCTTTGAACTACTAATTATTTACAGTTCTGCAAAACCACAGTCAATACTTTCATCTGTCTGACCTTCCTGTCTCTATTCCATCTGTTTCTATCTCTCTGAAATTTGTTCCCTCTCTCTGTACCAGCTCTTTTCTATTTTCCTTCCAATAGAGACAACTCTTAGTTTTGTAACATTTCATCTGTGCAGCACTCCCCTGCTTGCAGCATTCCCTGCAAAGTCTGTCCATCTCCTACCTTCACAGGATGCTTTAAAATGCTTCCCATTTGGGACGCTTTCTGCTTTTTTCCCCAGAACTGTGGCAATCTGGGGAGTCTTGCAGTTGGGAAAGAAGAGTGAGAGAGAGAGAGAGAGAGAGAGAGAGAGAGAGAGAGAGAGAGAGCTGTTCCATAACCACTTCTGATGGGTTCCTTCAGATGAGCAAAATCTGACCTTGATTTATGATCTATGAACATGAACATGCAGATGCACATGAAAAAGCAAGTCTACGCAGCAAGACCAAGCCCTGTACTGTCTATACTTTCTATATGAGGGTACAAAACCTTATGTGTGGGAGATAAGTCCACCTTAAGAAGGATCTTGGAGGCTGCATTCCAGAGTGGGAAGACCTAAGCGCACAGGCTGAAGCCAAGTAGAATTCTTTGGACATATCAAACATGCAAAGCGTAGTGCAATTCTATGCACATCTGATCAGCTTCCTGGACTGCGACAGCTTCCTGGACTGCAAAGCGTAGCTCAGTTCCATGCAACAGGTTTCCAGCTAGCAAAACATGCTGCAGTTCCATACAACAGGTATTCGGGCTTCTTATTGCCTCCTATCTCCAGTTACTTGTCAGGGACAATAACAGGAGAAGTCTGCCAAACTGGAGCAGTTAAAGGACAGACTGAGATGTGGGCCACTCCCTGTTAAATTTTTTGAGTTGTCTTATAAGGTTACCAGATTCAAAATTGGAGACCTTTGATGTGGCTTTTAAATGTCCCACTGTGGCTGGAGATAAGGCAGTTGTTTCTTCTCCTGGCTGCTCCTTCCCAGCACTATCATCCAATTTCCCTGTAAACCTGCTGTACTTAATCAGGATTGAAGACAGGCCACATAACAAATAGAGGAAGTTATGGTGGTAGTGGGAGGGATAGGCAAGAAGTGTTGCAGTTACCTTCCCTCCTGCCACACTGAGAGGCCCTGGGCGTGATAGTACAAAATAACTACAGTCTGGGGTCTTCTGAGAGTTATTAAGCCTGCTATTTCCTATAATTCAGAGGTGGGTAATTGTGGGGCCTCCAGATATTTTTCAGTCACAACTCCCTTCAAGCTTAAGGAGCATAGCCAACATCAAGGGCTTGTAAGACCTTATGTCCCAGAAGAACTAGAAAGCCACAGTTTCCTCATCATGTCAGAGCACTATGTACTGGAAGATGCAGTGCTTCCCGAAAACAAATGAAAGAAAGGAACTCATTTGGCCAGACTAGTGGTTCTCAAGTTTTGATCCTCCAGATATAAGACTCTGGCACTCAGAAACTCTGACCACAGGCTATGATGCCTGGGTCTCTGGGAAGCTGAAATCCAAAACATCTGGAGGCCCAAACGTTCAGAGCCATCAGCTTAGACCAGCCATATCTAATTGGCTGCCTTCTGGTTGTGTTGGAGGACAACTCCCATCATTCTCAACCAGCATGCCCAGTGGGAATTGTACGGTATCATAGCCAGGAGCAACCAGGTTGAAGAAGGCTGATCTATACCTAGGCGTATTGTAGAATTATTGGAACTTAATTTTGTAAAAAGTGCAGCTGTTTGTATTATTTTGCTGTTTCAGACAACAGTGGTCTGTTGTTGTTGTTTTCAGGAAATAACTCCTTACCCAAACCCTTGTAATGGGGATTGACCATAACTTCAATTAACAAAGAGGTCAGGAGAAAGGAATGTTCTCCCCACACCAGGCACCTTTTAAGGCTAATGCTGGAGCCACGTGGAATCAACAGAGACTCTGCCACCCTTTGAATGACACTTGTGTCATTCAGGGAAACTGTAAAATTGTGCAACCGCAACCACCAGAGTTCACTGATGACAACATCAACCTTTATTTCAACTAAGAAAACAGGTTCTAAAATAAGTCAGACTGGATGCAGTTCAGTTAAATACAAGTCCAGCTACTGAGAAGGGGAACGTCTATTGCAGCTGTATCTGGTTTCCGTCACCATACTGATCATATTATGTCAGCAGTCAAGAAAAATATAAAGAAATGCTATTTTAAAAGCCAAGGCAGACTCCCCGCCCCCATTCCCTGACATCTCTGCTACTAACACCCTCAGCTTGGATGACAAATGGAAGCTGTTGAAGAAGGAAGTGAAAAACAAGGCTGCAGGTCTGCTTCAACATCCATCTCGATTAGGTGGCCAAATTACAGAACAAAAGATGCCCTTTTATCACCATTGTTTTTATTGTTTAACCAGAGCAGAACTATGTGTTACAATACGTGTCTTCCTGCATAGTGTACATTCTGATACTGTTCATTCAGCCAATTTTCTGGTATTTTTCTCAAAGCCTCTGCCATGGATATTCCAATCACCCATATGGGTACGTTTACTCCTTGCTTTTTTTCCATTTCCTTTTCTGGTAATAACTTTTCTAAATCAAGCTTTTTAGCTGAACAACTGGAGCCATTCTAGCCATGCTGAAGGAGCCGACGCCTTCCAGGTTTGGCAATTACATATTTTATTGTTGGAAGAACCAAATCTAATGGTTTCCTTTTTCTTCAATTAGGAGTTTATATAGCACCAGAGGGTTACTCCCAGACTCTTTCACGAGATGCTCAATAATGCATTGAAGACTTGGAGATGAATTTATTTTAAAGTTTCTTTCTTGCTGAATGCTGGTGTTCCAAAAAGTCATGTGATCATTTTCCAGAAAGTTATTTATTCTGATTTATTTAAAATGGTGACATTGGAGGTTTAGCAGTAAAAGGGGTTTACAGATGTTATTGCCAGACAGTAACAGTATCCTTCTTATATGTCTAACATAGGATATGACTCTTGTTGTTGACACACACTGTCAGAGGGAACTGGAAAAAGAACGTAAGTACTATATTGTGATGCACAGTGTCTAAAAGTTTGTTGCCATGGGCTGCTTACTCATTATGATGTTCATTAGGACAGAGACGTTACTGAATGCCTTAGGATGTTGTTGTTGTTGCTGTGTGCCTTCCTGTGCTTCTGACTTATGGTGACTCTAAAGTGAACCCATCATAGGGTTTTCTGGAGCTGAGAGTGTGTGATGCATTCAAGGTCACCCAGTGGTTTCATGGCTGAGCAGGGAATTGAATCCTGGCCTCTTGGGTCATACTCCAACACTCAAGCCATTATCCCATGCTGGAATTCTAGGATGATATACACATGCACATTTATCAGTTGGTGATTGTTTATTATACTGAGTGATGATAACTAAATGAATCATCGTAGGTCAAATACCAACATCAGGACCCCTCCAGCAACAAATATGAAAATGATATTGTTCAAAGGAGGTCATTCCTTCATTCAGATAAAGGTCATCAAACACTGAGTGAAAGCAAATCGAGTGGTATATACAGACACACCAATACAACACACAAGTATGAGAAGAAAACTTTTTCTTAACTGTAGATCTACCTTTTCCCTTTATTGTGGTTTTGGTCCTTTTGGACAACCTGCTGTCTAGGCACAATTCAGTGACCACACAGAGTTTCACAGCCTCCTTCAACCTAGAACTCTCCTGTTGTAGTTGACTACAACACCCATCATGTACAGCCAACCGGGCATTGGTGTGGGTGATGACAGCTGAAACATAGCTCTATTGGAGAGTGCTGTGGTGTGGAGGGATTCAGCAGTATAGTCCCAACAGAAGGCAAGCAAAAATGAAACCTGCCAGGTAGAACAGGAAACATGAGTCATTGTACAAAACAAAGGGTGGAGGTGGAGGAAGGACTTGTACTTTTTGGACTCCTTTATCTGGAGTAAATAAAGATTCCTGTTGGAGATCTCCAGGGGCCTTGTGGAGTCCATAGGCCACTGAACTCCCATCTTGACTTGGTACCTGGATAGCAGACTGAGCAGCCATTCATACAATGGCCTTGGTGGACTTTGCTTCTATTATATAATTTCTATTTAACTTACAGTAGGTATATAAATTATAGTGATGGTTTGAATGTTGGACTAGAACTCTGGGAGATCAGGGCTGAAAATCCCTGTTCAGCCATGAAAACCCACTGGGTAACCTTCGGCAAGTCATTCTAAGTCTTAGACCTTGAGAGGAATGGCAAACCTTCTCTGAATAAATCTTTACGACAAAACTCTAGGGCAGGGTGGCCATATGTTGGAGTTGACTTGAAGGCACATGACAATAACAACAACAGACTAATTATTTTTAATGTGCATCTTAGAAACAATCAGATATAAATGTAATGCAAATGGATACATTCTCCTTTCAATGATGAATAAATGGCCAATATAAGTAGGGAGACAGGTGACCTTTGCCTTAATATGCCCAGCTCTAAGTCCTCCAACGTCAATGCCAGTGATTGTGGCTATGTGTTCACAAAAAGCTTAGAAAACCAGCTCTAGCTATGCTGACCATAAGTTGCTGTTGTGTGCTTTCAAGTTGTTTCTGACTTACGGTGACCCTAAGGTAAACCCATTTTTTTGGCAAGGTTTTTTCAGGGGGCAGGATTACCTTTGCTTTCCGCTGAAGCTAAGAGAGTGTGGCTTGTCCAGAGTCACCCAGTGGGTTTCCATGGCTGAGCAGGGCTTCAAACCATGGTCCCCAGAATTGTAATTCTCTGCTCAGACCACTACCCCATGCTGACTCGCTTGACCGTAAGATAAATTCCAAAACTCATTATTCATGTAGTATACTCATTGCTGTGAGGTGTTATACAGGGAGGATCTGGGGATTATCAAAGAAAATATCAGTGGCCTCACCACCAATGGCCGTGCACTGACTGGATGCAAAGACAGTTTTTTTAAAAAGCAGCAAAATTGGTCCTCCATCCAAATATGTGTAGCACTGTCCTTGAAAACTTTAACTTCTCTCTACTATACGGCTCAAAAGCCCCTTTGCAAAAAGAATATAGTTTCGAGAAGCCAGCATGGCTTCCAGTGGGATACCACTTTACTCTTCCGGTGCGTGTAGCTCTGGTTGCAAAAAATCCCATTTAAAGAAGTCAGATGGTTGCTGGAAATTATACGCTGGATTAATGTGATACATTAAAGACTGGGCTTCTGGGTAAAATATTTGGGTAGCATTTCCTTGCTTACTCCAATCTGATCAAGTGTCTGATATGCTTTCAGGCCAGGAAGAGGTCAAAAATAAGATAGCAAATCCTCTTGCAGGGCAAGGATGTGGAAGCTCTCTTCCAGATGAGGTCTGAATTATCTTGATTGAAACTTCTGGGCCCAGGATTCCAGCAGTGGGCCAGAGCTAAAATCAGCCAGGGCCACAACTCCCAAGTGGGTGGCCCCACAGCTGAAGGTGAGCAGAGCTTATAAAGTAGGTAAGATAATGTATAGAACTAAACTAAGATCCATAGTCTCCACACTTCTGCTGTAGGGTAATATGAACATTTATCTTCAAAGAAGAAAACTTACTGGAATAGCATAGTATGTACAGATGTACATATTCTAATACTTGATTCAAAACAAGGCTGGATATTTGTGATCTAACCTTGGATGAAATGTACTTTCCTGTTCTAACAGGATATTGTCTGTCCTCCAGCAACCTAAAGGCGTCTGTAAATAGCCTTTAGGATTTATGGCAAGACACCGATACAGACAGAACTTCTAAGAGTCATGTAAATCTTACTAAGTTTGGAAGAATCTACTGTCAAGTTTTGCAAGCTCAAAGTGTTCTTTCAGTAGACATAAATCATGACTCAACCTGGCCACCAATGCCATGTATGACAATGATGCTTATTTTAAAACAGTTATACCAATAAAGCATGTCTGGGGACAAAATTAGGTCAGTTCTCCTCTGTATATCCATGCAAAGTGTGTGTGCTATGTTATTTTGGGCAAGCTGTCAGCTGCTGTTGCATTTGATTTGTAAGAAGTGGGAATGCTTGTGTGCATGCATGCAGAAGGAAATGCATCAGAGCAGTTGAAACTGCAGCCACCATCTTGCATTAGAAGCAGGGTTAGAAGAAGTGAATGGTTACTGCCCCATCTTTAACTCCATCAGAGGAAGTCACCTATAGGTAGTGCAGTTGATTTAATCTCTTTAGAATTTAGAAGAGAATTTGGTCCTTACACTGGAAATTATGGATATGAACAGCTATTTTGCCTTCCCTTTATTTATATATTGTCAGTCACTTTTCAGAGATCCAAAGAAACTGATTACAATGAATAACACAAAATACATACATACAGTATGTGTATATATATTTATGTATCGACATATCTCAAAATGAATGAATATTTAATACATAAGGTGGAATAGCTATGTATTACGTGTTCAGAGACCCCAGACTTTATTCTCTCCTGAAATAAAGGAGCCATCTGCATTTTCTTCAATGGCCCCCAGCTTCCTTAGCATGTTAACGAGAAAACAAATAACGGCAGATTTTTAGAAAGGAGAAAACAGATTTGTGTTCATTGTGTAGGTGGGATGGGAGACATTCGGCCTTCCAGATGTTATGGATTTCAAGTCCCGGAAGCCCCAGCCAGGATATCCAACAGGAAGGAATTTGGGGAATTTTAGTTCAGAAACATTGGGAGGCCAGATTAGTTGCTCTTACTTAGACTCACTGTAATTACCCTAAGCCAGGACCCTTCAGAGATCAGGGGTATAAAGGTTTTATTACCTTTGTTCTCAGGGACTGTTGGCCTGGTTCTTTCAAGATTTCCTGTTGGGATGCTGACCATTGGCACGAGGAAGGCTGGTAGAGGTTGATCTCCAAAGGGTCAGACTCCTGCTTCCTTGTATGTGCCTTCAAGCCACCTGTTGACTTATAATGACTCCTTGAATTTATTTGGGATGTCTTAGCTTCCTAAGAAAACCTGAGAACAGAAGATCTACTGGGAAAATCTGAGAACAGAAGATCTATTTTTCTGTAACTAGCAAATAATCCTTTTAGTTGGGCGGGGGGACAGGGATTTTTGTCATGCTTCTCTAGCTGGTTGTCAATTCCAAGATCTCTTTGGAATGTGATCTGTTTCTGTAACTTTGCAACTTTCTAAGCTATGCCTAGAGAAGGGTGCTCCCAGATGTGATACCCAGAAACCTGATGCAATCCTTCTTTGTTGTTGTGTGCCTTCAAGTCATTTTTGACTTATGGTGACTCTAAGGCAGTGGTTATCAACCTGTGGGTCCCCAGATGTTTTTTGGACTTCAGCTCCCAGAAGCCCTGAGCATTGACCATAGTGGCTGGGGCTTCTGGGAGCTGAAGTTCACAAACATCTGGGGACCCATAGGTTGAGAACCACTGTTCTAAGGCAAACCTATCTTGGGGTTTTCTGGGGCTGAGAGTGTGTGACATGCCCAAGGTCACCTAGTGGGTTTCCATGGCCAAGAGCAGGGAATTAAACCCTGGTCTCCAGGGTCATAGTCCAATGCTCAAATTGCTATACCAGGCTTCTTACTTAGACTAAGACTTTCTTAAACTCTCTGTTAAGCCTCAGAGTGTTTGTTGGCTACTCAGCACAGACATAGGTTCCTTTCTTCTCCAGGAGGAGGAAAGGGAAAAGTGGTTTTACTTCTGCTTTCAACTGGAAAAGGTGGAGAAGGGGGTACTGGGGAGCACATGGGTAGAAGCAAGGAGCTCCTGTTTGGCCAGCCTTCTTTTCTTTGCCAAAGGGCTTAGGACAAAGGAAAAGTGGTTTGGGTGTTGGACTAGGTCACTGGGAGAATTCAAATCCCCGCGTTGGCCATGGAAACTCACTGGATGACCTTGGGCAAGTCACACTCTCTCAGTCTTGGAAGGTCGCAAGGAAGGGCAAACCCCCTCTGAACAAATTCTGCCAAGAAAACCCTGTGATAGGTTCACAGTCGAAGTCGAAATGACTTGAAGGCACACAACAACAACAAAGCCAGAGGCTTAGAATGAATTAAACTAGATGGGATACAAAGGTTGCTCCTGCTTCTTTTTTGAAAGGGCTCCATCCACTAGTGGAAAGGAAACAACACACAAATGTGTGTGTATAGTCCTTCAGATGTTCAGACTCCCCTCACTCATGACTGATGGTCACTGATGAACATCTGGAGGGACTTCAACAGCTTCCTCAGTTCTGGATCCAAACCAATATTTTTTAAAATTCTGTGGCAGGCATGCCTAGCTGGCATACATGCCCACTTAGGTGTGTAGGTGCTCTTCAAGAGCCATCTTTGGGATAGCCATTACATTTAAAGTTGATTGAAAGAACCTTTATACTGGCTTAGTTTTCCATATTAAAGCCTTTGCATCATTCATCTCTCTAAGAGAGCCTGATATTTTCCAAAGACCATGAGGGAAAAGCCACCAATGTCCAAGAAACAAAATGTCTCAGTTAAAGTTTGATTTGTTACAGAAGATTTTCTTGCCCCAAACATTTGCAAACCTTAATTATGTGTTTTATTTTTGTTATGTTTTTAAAACCCCAATATAAATTATTTGACAGAAATATGCGCAGAACACCTGATCATATTTTCATCTGTTGTACTTTGAAGCTACATATATATATAAAGAAAAAACGCACACTTATCAATGATTTATGATGCCACCTTGGCGTTTCTTTTCATTTATATCCCTACATATGTCTGCTGCACTCTGCTTCTCCCCCACATAAAGTGTAATATAACAAGCATACAGGTGTAAGTGCACCATTAAAGTGTTCATATCACCTTTGAAAAGCATATCACTAACATTTAGGACAACAGCTATTTTACCCCTTGTTAATATCTACATTCATACCAAAAGAACTGCACAATGATTAAAAAAACAAAAGAAAAAGATTGCCAGCTGCACAAGCATTCTGAAGCCCTCCTGACATAAAGAGTCTGTCTTATGCATTATAGACAAGCATATAAAAAGGCTTTGGGGCAGTTTAACAAAAAGAATATCCAGGTGGCTTTTAAACTATAACAAAGGATGGGGTTTCGAGAAATATAAGAAAGAAGCAAACAAGTTGAAAAGTCCAGTAGAAGGATCTTAAAAACACATAAGAGGGAGAATTGCCAGTGATTTATTGTGAGGTGAACAAAGCACACAACATTAGTTCTGCTGGGTTTCTTCTCCATTTCCCCCTCTTGCTGGAAGTACCCACCAGCACCACATAAAGCAAGTTACTTGGACTCTCAAAATGCATTCTATTTGGCCTTCCAATACTGGGACTTCAAACCATACCAAACCACACCAAAGGCATGGCATGGCATTGAATGAACTGTGAATATTTTCTGGTTTGATTGAGAATTCCACTATATTGCAAGTTAGAGGATAAGTCTTTTTGTATTGTGGGGTATTTCCTGGCCCCAATGAACTCCACTGTCCTCCCAATAGAAGAAAATTTGGTATCTACAGTCGAAAATCTCAGCACATCACTTCTGTTTAGCTCCATCTTGGTCCTGCATTTTTGTCCCAAAATGTTATGTTGGCTGGGAAAAAGAAAATCCCCCCATGGTAAAAATCAGTGGATTTCCCAGGACATTTTTGTGTTTTTCTTTTTTAAATTTACATGGCAGGTGGCTGAATTTGGGGAAATTATTTACCTATGTGCTGGTGAAAATTTCATAGAATGCCTACATGCTAATTCTAGTTCTGTGTGAAGTCTGTAGCAAAATGTGGCTGAAGTGGCTTGAAAAGTCCCATTTGCATTACAGTTAACAAGGTTAGAAAATCAAGAGCCAAAAGTTCTGTGGCTAAGCTACAAATTGAAGAGTTCCAGTTCTTAAAATTCCTTAATTGGCCATTTTAAACGGATTGATAATGAAACCACACACTAGCATGCAGCACTTGTAAATGTTTTTGTTGAGGGCAAGGAATCTCTTTCAGCATTCAGTCCTACCCACGTAGATCATCAGAAACCACTATGCCATATGTATGTAGAGGAGTGGGCATTTCTAACTCAACCGTAACAGCCTGGTTCCTCTACAGAGCCTCCTGTAAGCAGTCATAATCTCTGATGTCAAGGAGTCTTCTACTAGTAAACTGATATATGTAATTTGTACAATGAGAGCCAGCATGGTTTCAGCATTGGATTATGACTCTGAAGACCAGGGTTCAAACCTCTGCTTAGCCATGGAAATCCAATGGGTGACTTTGGGCAAGTCACATTCTCTTAGCCTCAAAGGAAGGTAAAGGCCCCCTGAACAAATCTTGCCTAGAGAACCCCATGTTAGGTTTGTCTTAGGGACACCCCAAGTCAGAAATGACTTGAAGGCATACAATGAGGATTTCAACACCGCAATTCAGTTCCATCCCAAAGGAGCATATTGGTACCTGCCATGTCAGGCATAGAAGCCTTCCTGCTCCAGGGTGGATGAGGCAAAACTACCATGATCTCCCCTTAAAAGTGTCTTGGTCTAGTTTGCTCACTGGCATCAGTATCTAGGAGCCCTACTATGGCTGAATATACTGTATATACTCATGTGTAAGTTTAGAAATTTTAGTCAAAAAGTTGACCCCAAAAAACCTGGGTCAACTTATCCACAAGTCAATGTAAGTACTGCACCTTAACTCTTATCAATAAAGGAACCATTCCCTTCCCTAAGTGGTGAAAGGCAAGAGCTTATTCTGTCCCAGGAGAACCTAAAACAAGCATGGATACCCTCTGTTCTCTCTGCTGCTGTGCCATTTCTGGCCTTTTTGAATGCCTGGACAGGAAAACAGCAGCAGGGGCCCTTTGGCACTTCCCCTCAAAGGAGAACCTAGAGGGGTTTTTCCTGGGATGGACTAAAATAACACCTTTCACCGCTCTACTTAGGAAAGGAAATGACTCCTCTTTTGATAAAGTTAACACTGTACTTTAACTTTTATTCAAAACAAAACAAAACAAAACATCCCTTTCTCTGAGCAGAATAGTAAAAGGCCTTTCTGAATGCCTGGGACAGAAAATGGCAGCAGTGATGGTCAGGAGTGGGGACACCCTGAGGTGGCCCTGGTGCCTTCCCTCTCCATAGAATGGTCCTTGACTTATCCATGGGTCAAATCAAAATCCATAATTTTAGCCCCAAAACCTGCACTCAATTTATGCATGAGGTCGACCTATATACAAATATATATGGTAGTCTCATTTCAAATTACTATGTCCCTTCCTTAGAATTGGCCTTGCCTTTAGGTATAGGAATTGGGTCTTCTCTATGCATCTGCATGTATGTCAAAAATACACGTGTATTAAATATGAATGCATATAAAAATCCAATGTACAGACATCCTCCTCCATAGCAAATTAGATTTTCCTGTATCTACTAGTTCTCCAATACCCTCTCCCCTGTAAGATGGATGGCAAAGGTGCATGTGTTTTTTTTATTTATTACATTTATGTTCTGACTTTAGAGTAGTATATAGATTTCTGGTCTCACAACAACCTGCAAGGATAGTCAGGCTGAGAAATTATTGCTGGCCAAGAGCCACCCAGTGAGATTTGCGGCTAAAAGATTTGAATCTGCTCAGTATTTCACACACTAATCACAACATAGGTTTTCATGATTTTTTTTCTTATTAACATTGAGGTTCGTTTCTTAGCCATGTTTCAATGTTTCTATTTGAGCAAGAAAAAAAATTAATACCTTGAAATTTTCTTTAAATCATCTCTTTTGCATTAGCAGAAACCAGAATGCAGATGCTTAAATTGTTATTCATAGAGCCTAATAGGTTCAATCACCTTTCATCAGACAAAGATTTTATGGGATCCTTTTTAACTCAGAGAACAACTATATTGATCCCTGAAAAATTTCATTGTAACCCGAGATTGGAAATATGTTTTGCAGCCTTGGTTTCATCAGATTCTCACAGTTCCAGCAACATAAGGAAAGGCACTGTGTTTGAAAATATAAAATTCTAAGTTTCCTGAGGTGTGTGAATGTTCTACTTGTATAAGACATACATCTTTGCCAGCCTATAACTTCACTGCTCTGCTGTGAAGAAAAATGCTATGCTCCTTCAATTAGCCAAGAAAGAAACTCTTGTAGGTATGCTTCTTTCAAGGAAACAAAAATATGAGCATTCCTGAAAATTGCAACTGGAAAAAGTTTTGTGTAACTGCATACACAAGCATTTGAAAAGACAGTAAACCATTATTTAGTTGAAGCACATACATATTAAGTTAGAACCTTATAAAAAAGTAAAAAAAAACTTTTTCAAGGAGCACATTTAAGAAGTATATGGAACAACCAATAAAGGCACCCTCAGAAACCAATATCCTGACAAACTCAGCAGTACAACAAGAACAAAAATAATGAAATTATCTACTGAAGTATCTCATTTTAGACAGCTGCAAAACAATTCTTCCATTTTCCCAATTGCTTTCATTCCCAAAGATAAGTAAGATGGCTACAAAAAAGAATTTCCTTGTTTGGGATGGGGAGGAGCAGGAACAACTTTATTTTTGATCACTGACATTAGCATGACCTTTTGTGTGTGTGATTAATGGCATACACTTTGATTTCAATGTGAAAGTTGTTCAATTATTCTGAATGGGTTCTACTTGCAAGTAACAATCTAAATCCAATCCTGTAGGAAAACTGAAATGGGAAAACTTTTTCTTTACACAAATCATCTGGTAAGGCAGACAGCACAGTACTTAAGAATCTGGACAATGAACTATCAACATATGCCTGGTTTTAACATGCAAAATACTAAGGAAGAAACTGCTGGTAAAATGTTCTGTATTTCAATAGTATTTCAACAGACTAAAGCTGAGGAATATAGTTTTAGCACACCCTATTTTTTTTAAAGAAAACAAACATTTTAGAAACTGAGAACTAGCAGATAAATGACAGTCGTAGTCTAACTCTCTACATGGAGTGTGAGCTGGTTAAAAACAGTACAGAAGTTTGTGTGGTTTTGTTCACACAGTTAACTTTGAAGTAGGGTACATATGTATTTTTGCTGGGTTCATTGGCCTAAAACCAACTGCCAGCCCCAAGCAGAATGTCAGTCACTGAGTGGTAGAACACCTATGTAATTTTCATTGATGCAGTAACTTGCTTTGATTGGGACAAGCAATTAGCTTTTAGTCTTAATCTTTGCTCAGCATGCAAACATAGGTGATAATGAAAAACAATATTAAATGATGGGACAAGTTAAAGGTTTTGTGTCGTGGTCAGAAAGGCACACGCTAGCCTACAGATTTATTGTTTTATTTCAGACTCGGGTAATGTGGGAGGTTTTGTGCTACATGTTCCGGAGTGCTTCAACAAAAGCATTTTTTTCCTTGCAGCAAAACCACAGCATTAGTTGAGACATTTGTTTGTTCGCTCATGTTACTTATTTATATGTGACAGTGATAATGTAAGTGCAATAACTTTTTACCACTTTTATTACAATGATTAATTTGTGCTTCATGTAAAGTATAGTGCTTTACAAAACCAGATTTTTGAGAGATATATTATGTCAATAATTTATTGATAGAAGATGAACTGGTATTTCAGGCACATCATCAGTAAACAGAATTCATGAAAATGTCTAGTATTGCTCTGAATCCAACAGTATAAAAGTTCAACATTTGTTTTACAATGACAGAACAACAACAATTCTGTAAGGTTATCTGTATTTAAAACATGAGAACACACTTGTCAAAATCATGCTGTACAATTTCAAGAGGCTGAAAAACTTAGGAGAGTTCCACAATTAAGCCAAAAATTGACTTCAGGTCTCTTTCTTGTTTTGTGTTTGTTTTTTGTAAATATCCCATGCTATATGTTCCAAACTGCCAAACAGTTCCTATGTGCATGCATAGAACATTCCATCACACTGAAAACAACGTTCCTATATGTGCAAAATTCCACGAACAATGGAGCCCTTGGACTGGGGCAAGTGTGCTCTTATCAATACAAGGATGTTTAAAGTCAGTGCAGGTTTGGACAACATCCGAGATAACAAGATGGTAATTTTAATTTTCCACACAAAGAACAAGGCAAAGTTACACACATAATAAATTTCAATTATTGCTGGCAAGAGCAGAATGTTAAAATACTATATTTTATGTAGCGGTAACTGGTAAAGAAACATCACTGATACCAGAGATTCTCTGAGCTGCCATAACATTTGATACCTGAAAGACAAATGTTACCTTGTACTCAACAAACAGTTCATAAGAACGGACTCTTACACTAAAACTTACAAGCAAACATAATTTTAAGAAACACTTTGGATCCTCTTGTGTACAAAATTTAGAACTTAGTAGATAACCAGTCAATTTTGAGTACTGGTTCTCATTGTATCCACAGAAAATCAATGATACTTAGTACCTAACAATTAAAAATACCCAGTGATTTGTTCAAAGCAGTATTTCTAAAATGGAACATTCATTTGAAAAATATATTCCAGTTTAGTTATGTCTCATGCAATTAAATGTAGATGAAGTGAAATTGTGTTTCATTCACCAAAACAATAAAACCAGGTCAGCTCCTGGAAAAAAAATAAATATGAAAAATTCATATAGCATGAGTTTTTATAGGCTTTAGTCCACAAAAGTTCATACTATAATAAATGAGTTTGTTCTGTAAGGTGCCACAAGACTTTGTTGGTC
The DNA here is from genome assembly GCA_948472985.1 of Iguana delicatissima. Taxonomy (NCBI): domain Eukaryota; kingdom Metazoa; phylum Chordata; class Lepidosauria; order Squamata; family Iguanidae; genus Iguana; species Iguana delicatissima. Next base: position 49,061 of record CAOKZL010001805.1, read on the forward strand.
TTGCAGCAAGAGACAAACATGGTTGCTCCTTAGGAAATTAGTAAAACCTGAGAACTCCAAATTACTATGTGTACGTTCAGTGCCAGACTACAGGATGCATCAAAGTAGCATAAATGTCTCCAAGAGACTATGTTTTGATTGTTGGCACTTCCCTTGCATTACACAATTTTAAAGCATAAATGCAGCGACCCAAAAAACCAATAATCTATTTAGGCTACATTTGCAAAGTCCTGGTGGTTTATCTTTATCTAAACTAAAATATTTACAAGGAATGTTGAGTTTATAAAGGCAATGTTTCAAATCACAGACACCTATGGATCTGTTTAATAAATGATCACATTGACAAGAAATTCAAAAAAATTAATATCTCTTCTCACTTCTTTTCATAAATATATATAGTCTCACTAAATTCTTTTGCCTTTAAATAAGACAGCTAACTCCTTTATATGTTAAAATAAAATAACTGGCTTCCTGTTTGCATGCCAAGGCTGTGATGCATCACCATCACATGCTATCAGTAAGACAGATTTACTTGTGCAAAAATGTCTCCCTTTTTATCTACTAGTGTTTTTCTCTCCAGGTAAGAGAACAAAATTTGAGGTCTCAACTGTATGTGACTTGTGTAAAATGAGCAACATAGTTTAAATACAAGTTTTTAAAATCTAAAACATAGCTTCTGGGTTTTTTCAAGGGCTGCTTTAGAAAGGTGTGTATTAAACAATGAAGCAATCATATAAATAAAAACCAGTTGAACAACTGTCTCTAACACAAGAGCTACACCTCCAACCTGCAATCTTAATGTCTTACATGAGACTTCCTATAGCCAACCCAAAGTAGTCTTTGAAGCTTTTTTTACTCCCACTAAAGCAAGTGTGCAAGATGAAGAATATTACTGCTAATTGATAAAACTGAAGTAAATTTTTGCAACAGTTCTAACAGCTTGCTTTTGGTAAAGTTAGCCTCAATGTGGAAGACAACTTCACATTCTACACTCACCCACATCCATACCCATATTGAACATAGTTCAATTTTAAAAAACCCTGAAATTCTAGTGAAAGAAACGTTTGCCTCCTCCAGTTTTTTAGCATTAACCCTTAATTAGGCCAAATATAAAAAATGAGTACAAACATTGATCTCAGACTCTTAATCAACTTCTGACTTAAAGGAAGTTTCCCACTGGAAATACAAATTACTAATGAAAATGGTATCATCGAAACTGAGGATGCATTTAACTCAATCTGGTAAAAATAAGGCTTCACTGTGATCATCTGCCTCCAAAATCCTATTTCCAAACAGGAAGATTTATACCCAGAAAAGTTAAGATCAACATTCCACTGCACCAAGTTTGTAAATGCATCCGTCTGTCAAAGCTAGAAATGGTTTGCACCAACAAATGTTCATTTAGATCCAACTAAGTACCTTATTAAAACATTCTGAAACCTTTATTTGTTTAATGTTATGAATGCACCCAACTGACTGGAACCCAAAATGCTTCTCTCTCCAGTTTGTCAAAGGTTGTTTTCAATTCGTTATAAGCTGTATTAAGGTCATCATTCACTATAACTTTGTCAAAAAGATGGCTGTATTGACTTTCCATAATCTGTGCAGATTTAATCATTTCTTGAAAGTCTTCTTCCTAAGGTTGAAAGAAACAGTCAGGTAAAAGTAAAAAAGAATTCAAGTAACTATCAAACTCACAGGGAATCAAAATGTATGGCTTGAATTTGATGATACTGACTCATTTTACTTGTGTAAGGGGAAGCTGCCAATATTCCATATCTACCCAAACCTGCTCTGGAGACTTTGTTGCTCATCACTGTACAATGGGTAAAGATGAGGGGAATCTGAATCCCTTGCCCAATCAATGAGTGAACATGCCTTCCATTTTTGTTGAAGCTTTTCAGACTAAAGCTTACATTTAGCTACTAGTTTGTTAAAAAGGAATGAAAGGCATGTTTGTTTATCACAAAATTTACATACACCTTATTTCACATCATTTGTAACTGTTTGCAGAGTGTCATTTCACCCACCTTCCAAGGTTTTTCCCTTCTGCATATCAGCACCATGAGATACTAACTGATAATTAAAGAAATGCCTGTATGTTAGAAAAACACTGGAAAAATGTTTTTAAGCTGTTTATATTAATGATGTACTGACCAAATGCATTACCTAAGACTCAGCCTGCTATTAGCAAGGGATTTACTAGAACACAGTCTGTATTTTTAGAAGTTTGGTAAGAATCCAAAGAATCGTTCCTTTTGGATTCCTGGGTCTACTAGGGCTCATTCAGTAGGTTTATATTCATGTTTTTGGAAACACAGAATTTAATTATATAAAATTAAGACAGAAAATCTAAAGAGGAGCATACTCCCAAGGCTACATTACACTTTTCCAAATTAAGAAACTACTGGTGCATTCAACAGACCACTCTTGAGAAGCCCCAGGCCATTTCCGCACTAGACTGTTAAAGTGCTGTTATTCCACTTTCAACATCCTATGGAATCCTGGGGTTTGCAGTTTAGAGAGGGGCCTCAAAACTGCAAGCTCCAGGATTCCACAGGATGTTGATGCAAGTATTCCAAATTAATGAATTTTTAGAGAACCAAAATTTAAAATAAAAGTTGTCTCAGAAAAAAAAATCACACCGTCCATAGTTGGAACCCTTGATGGATATTGACAGGGGAAAAATGATAGGTTGCATTCTTTGCAGGTACTTTGTAAGTTGCTAATTTCCCAGGATGCACCTTAATTGATTTCCATAAGGTACCACCACACTGAACATGAAGATGACATGGAGGCTGGAGCATTAATGCTTTTTACACCCACTTTGTCTTTTCCTTCTTATCCACACTCACTACTAATTATCCTGGTACATCATTTAGCATCTGGCTCAGGAAAGATGGATTGAAAACTAAATAAAGCTAGATTCATACAGATGATGCAAATATCATTCTTAAGTCTTGTGATTCATTGATAACATGAATAAGATCACCTCATCAACTGCAATGGAGCAGAGAGGAGCACTGTAGGATGGAGGTTTAACTAGTCCTGACCTAACAGGGCAAGTTAAGTTGCTTCTGTAAAGAAGTGTTGTAGCAAACATGCAGTTTTTATTCATCTCCTCCTCTTTTCAGGCCAGAAGAGTACCAAGTGAAGAAAGCGACTGATCAGCCTCTCTTATTCATCTCCTATACTTTTATCTGCATTATGAAAAACTTACTTCCAAGGACGTGTCACCATGTTCACTGACAACTATAATAATTATAGCCACTTTTCACACTTGTAAAAAGTCATGAGCTACTTACTTGAAAAGGTTTGGCAGCACCTTTTTCATCCTTGCTTGAAATTATCTTGGCATTTTTTCTTGTTTCTCGCAAACGCTCAACTGAGGGAGGCTTTATAAATATGACAAATGGTTTAAATTCTACTGTCCTTAAATGCTTCACTGTCTGGAGAGAAAATACTAAGTTACAAATGGCTTGCTGTAAAATATGCTTACTTTGAAAAAGATAAGAAAGCTGTCAGTCTCCACCTTTTAACTGCCACCTCTCTATTTTTCTTCCTCACGCACACATTAAACATAATGTATACAGAAATTTAATTGTGTAGAGCAATTTACACTTTTTATTCAAAAATACCCTCTGCATTATTTCATCAAATATCAGTCATTTTCTTCATATATTCTAATTCAAAAGATATAGGACTGGGAATAAACAAAACATCAAACTTGAATAGGTAAGTAGAAACTTAATATTAATTCTTCAAAAATAAATCTGTTTTCATCTGTGCCAAGCAGAAAGGCTTTCAGCACTCAAGTCCACACTTTCATTCCACTAACATGTGGCTCTAACCTCTTAGGTTTTCTGTTATTTCTCCCCACAGAATTCCAACCAGGCAATGCAAATCAATACTAGGTTAAAAATAGGAAACTGAAAAAACTTATTGCTTACTTACATGAGGTTGAACATCTAACAAACACACTTTATTTTTAGCCAGAACAGCTCTAATTGAGTCTATGCTGGTACCATAGTAATTGTTTTTATACTCCCCATATTCAATAAACCTGTAATAGAAAACAGATATTATTCCAACTATGTTTATGGACCCTTCTTTAACATAAAATTACATAAATATCTATTTCACCACAGGTCCTTTACTTTACTATTTTTTAAAAATGGCAAGCTTGCTAATATTACACTTACACTGAACAAAAACCCTAAGATAGCAGAAATTCCCTAATGCTTTTTATCTTCCTCATCTGTACTAATGCAACATAATGCAACAGAACAGTGGATAAGCTAAACAATAGAAGCTGCTTTGCAGAATGATACAAAATATCTGCTATCCTTAAAAAAAAAGCAAGTTTTTGTTTACTTTTAATATTTAAATTTAAATGAGAACAAGACCATACAGTTATGAAACACATATCTAGTCACAAAATGATAAATCACTGCTATCACAAAGAGCTCCTGTTTCCACATACTTGTTGTTCTGTACATCTGTCTCAAACAGATGTTTTGAAATAAAAGTGTATTCAACACCATCACTTTCTTGACTTCTTCTTGGCCTTGTTGTATCTGGTATTATTGGGAGAGAATTAAAAAGAGATTTACAAATAAAGACAAATAAAATTATTCCATTTGATATTAAACACACAGAGCAACACACAATTGCAATGCAGCTAGGTATACAACACACAGAAAATCATGGAGAAAAACTAAACATCAGAATTCCCCCTCCTAATACCAATTTACAGAGAGAGCAGGAGTCAGCTTGCATTAATATTTCACCTTATTTACCATTTACATTCTCTTCAGAACATGCAGAAGAACATCCCGTAGTTTTTCAAATGTGGGGCAAAGTCTAAGACTGACTATCAATTTCCTGGCTCTCTAGTAGCTTTAATATTCCAGAAACAGGCAGTGCAGAAAGCATGTGATCTGTTCTTGATCCTCAAAAGACTGAAGACTTCAGCTTTCTATACACTTTTATCTTCTAGATTGCCCTTAGAGTTGATCTGGCCTATCTTTGTCTGTAATTCCTAAAAATAGTTTTGAACATGACTGCTTCATGAAAATAAGCAACTTTATACCAATGTAACTCATTTTTCACCACCCCTGAGCTGTCCACCCAATAAAAGCATCTGTGCTATCACAAGTGCTTATATATGCACATGTGTACAGATAGCCAAGGATATTTTATTCAAGCCATTTGGGATGACATGATATTTATATTATATTATATTATTAAAAATTTGAATTAATTCACCCCTCAGCTACCATTATTTATTTCCCAGAATTACTAATATCAGTGTTTCATTTTTTTTAAAAATAAAACCTAACACCAGATAGAACTTTGGCCATGCATGTACCTCTTTCCCCTTCCTGTAGAAAGAAAAAAATGTAAGATTCTTAGTTAGCAACAAACTGTTTTCATTCTACAAACAGTGGTTTGCTAAAATGATTATTTGTTAACAAAGTCAAGAGAGTAAAGCTGGCTCAGATCCAAGCCAAATTCCTGTTTACTGCAGACTAAGTAAGTACATGCGTTCCTGTAACTTGGAATGGCTTCTGTTGAGCTGGGGAGTGGCTTACAAACAACACTGTAGCATTAGAGGTGCAGACAGGAGTGTATGCCTGGTTATGACCTCACAGGCCCACTGGGCTACTCGAATTCTGTCTGGGAGGCAACAAATTCCTGCTGTCTATGCTAGTTTTGGCACAAGTCGTATACCTCTGTGCCACCCACTTGATAGACTGCCATTCTACATAGAAAGCTAGAGAGATTTTAAATGAGAACTTCAGATTCTAAAATACAAGACATTAAATGTAACAACAGGGGAAACAGTGATATTAATCTTATGCTAAGGAAAAAACATGTTGAAGAAACATCAATTATTCAAATTATTAATCAAGATATGAGTTAACAGTAAAAGGAATTTAAACCTGATATGTATAGGAAATACCTGAACATGTTGTGTTACGCAAAACTTTACTGATGCAGTAAGAATTTTCATAGATTTTACTTACGTGGCACTGTTACACCATAATGCTGAGTATCACTGATTAACAATTTTCTTTTCAGTTCATTTAGTCCTACACCTACGGGACCTGAAATTTAAGCAAATTTTAGTCTATTATTCTTCTTTGATTACTTATGATGAGATACCGAAAAGGCTCATCCAGAGACACAGGGCCAGCAAAGCATTTGTACTAAATCATCATCAACAGCATCAGTATTCACTATACCAATCCAGTATTTACTACACAGAAATTTACTCAGGGTTGAATTTATGTGAGCTGTGAACTTCAGAAACTTTACCTCTATGTTAACTGTGAAACAAAGAGCCTACTGCCTATTTTGTCAAGGGAGAACTAAACTTCAATTTAAACCTTGAAGAAGAATTACACATCATAAAGGAGATTGTAAAGCTGGTTGGGAAAAACAAAGTGCAAAAAAGGAAAACCAACATAATAAAGGAGAGGGAACAACTATTGTTTGAGGGTTACAACTTTTGGCAACTTAAAAAGGAAATTAGGCAAATTTATAGATGAAAAGGTGATCAATGGTTATTGGTCATGATGGATATATATTATTGAATGGTAATAAGAAGCATAAGCCTCTGAATGTCAGTCACATGGGAAGGAATGGTAGTGGTACTGCACTCATATTCTGGTTTTCCACGGGCATTGGTTGGGCACTTTGTGAACAGAATGCTGGACTAGGTGGGCCTTTGGTCTGATCCATCAAGGCACTTTTTACGTTTTTGTGACACCTATGGAAAGTTGACCAATGTAGGGAAAGAATAAACCTGGTAAAAAAAAGAGAGAGATTAAGTGCCTACTTTGAAGAACCGTGGCTGGATGTCCATTTTCCCACCAGTACACGTGATTCCACTATACTTTCTAAATAAATAGACATTTATGCTTGTTTCATTTCATCTTCTTAGAATGAAAAATTTTCTTTCAGAAAGTCTTGATTTTAAGATCCCATATATTCTTCTGCTTAGATAGAACATTCAGAGACAGATTCATATTCAATGATTTTCTCAACACCATGTTGATAAACCACTGAGCCTAGGCAAGACTAGCACACAGCAAAGCTAACTTTCAAAATGCAAATCAACTTTAAATGCATACAATTTAAATTTAAGATTTAAATTTCAGCCATAGCTGGTTCCAAGTTCTTATTAAGCCTAAGTAAGAGACTACAAGTAGGCCTCTTTTCATACATAGTGTAGAACTATCCAGCACTTTGCCCAATAAACCTGAGGCAGACGCTACTGCTACTCCAACAGTGAGAGGGCAAAGGACCTGCTGCCTTTCTTTTCACTGAGTTTCTCCCTTTTCCTCAGCTCAATAAAATGTAAACAGTGATGGCTGCTCCTCCTCCTTGCTACCACTAGATTAGATTCAATAACAAGGAGAGCAGAGTAGAAGCTGGTGACTTTGGCCATGGTGCAGAGTGACAGGACTACAACTGTGACCCAAAAACACTTCAGAGAATTCAGGTAGGCAGGAGGTCCCCTTCTTGGGTATGCACCTCAGCAGATGTTCAATGACTCCAGCTTTTGCTTTCATTTTTACACAAGAAAAGATGCTATAATAAAAAAGCATTTTGTTATGAATATATCATATTTTACACAACGTATTATAGATCTATAAACATGGCAACAAATCTTTAAATATCCAAAATAGAAGTTACACCCATCTGTCTTCTGTACAATTAGACATACTAATGAAGGTCAAATCTGTTGTTGTATTAACTGCCATCAAACTGACTTCAATTTATGATGACCCTATTACAAGAGACCTCCAAGTGACCCGACCAATAACAGCCCTGCTCAGGTCTTACAGGCTCAGGGCCATGGCTTCCTTGAGATTGGGTTTATCCATCCATCTTGCGGTCTTCTTTTCGGTCTTGTGGCCTGATTTTGCCTTGTATGGAGCATGAAGAGCTAGCAACGTGGACAGTTCCAATGCTATGGCCCTCGCCAAGGCAAAGTAGGCACATGGAGTGTCCGTCTTTGTTTGGGATCTTGCCTCCACAAGAAAAGCAGCATTTGAAAATGACCGCAAAGGCCATAAACCAGTTAAACTTTGGTGTTCATCCACAAACCAGAAATCAAACACCTTAAACAGTCTGAGTCTGAGAATAATCAACAAAGCCAAAACACAAGACAAGCTGTAAACTGTTAGTCGAAGCCAAGATTGCAATGAATGTACTCTGAGAAGGCTCCTAATGGTGCTGCTGCCATGGTGAACAAAAAGGAACTAAGGATTTTGGTGGGAAGGTGGCTATATAGCCTTTTGGGGAGGAGGTACACATCATACTGCTCCAGAAGGTTCAGAATCATGCACTGCGCAGATTACCCATTTGTGTGAGTCACACAGACCATGAAGAAGAACCTGAAACACCTCGTGGGAGGAACTCAAAATAGTAGTAAAGGGCAAGGAAGGGAACCTGAGAAGCTGGGGTGGGGGCGCAAAGTCCATGGATAGGATGATTACAAGGAAGAGGTTAAATTCTAAATGAAATAGATTTGGCTGAAACTAGGTTATGAAATGGTTATGGATTATAAGACAGTGAAAATTGGATTTGGTTAATAAATGTTGTAAAGGATTTTGCAATATAAAATGGTATAAAAATATTTGGATTTGGTGATGCCATATATCATGTAATAGATCTAGAGTTTTAACTAGTGAAAATATTACATAATCCAATCATCAAGTAACACTTAGTATTAATGTCATTTATCATGTAATATCATTTATCATGTAAACAGAATTATGTATTGGTATGTAAGAGAAAGTAATATTGAGATACTATGCTAGATATGTTAACCTTTGTTAGAAGAAGAGAAATGGTGCATATTTGGCAAGCATGAGCTGGGTAAGGGGAAGAAGAGAAATGGTGGTTATTTGAGAGGTTTGAATCAATCATATTGTTATAGAAAGGTTGACCTTCTTCTCCTTCTTTTTCTTTCTTTTTCTCTACTTTTTAGAGTACAGTAGATTCTGTCTCTTGCAGCTTAAAATGCCATCTGCTTCTGGTGCTTCTCCCAAGTGCTTTGAGTGCAGCTTCCATTTCACTTTTTAAAATTGCAGGTTCATCTTCAAATGGTTCTCTGAATGAATCTGTCATCCTTACATCTCTCTTATATAGTTCTTAGTGTATTGTTTCCATATTTTTTCCTACTTGGTCATGTAAGGTATTCCTTTGCTGGTCATACCTCATCCCAACTTTTGGTTTAAATTTTTCTTTGATTTCTTAGACCTTTTGAAAGAGGTCTCTTGTTCTTCCTTTTTTGTTGTTGTTGTCATTGTATATTTCTCTATAAAATAATTATTATAGTAGTTCTCTTTCTCCCTGCAAAAACAAGACCAGGAACAGATTGTTGCACAGGCCATGAACTAATAGCAAAAATTAGAGTAAAGGTAAAGAAGAACGTTAACCAGAAGCCTAAGCCAGAATCAATCCATTGAGGTTTTCTTTTCCTTTCCTATTTTTTTGGGTGTGTGTGCGTGTGTATGCAGATAATATCTTTTTGCATTCCTCCCTAACTATGTCCCTAGCTTCAATCTCGACTTCTTCTGGCTCCCAGTCAATTGGGCTTAATAGTGCAAATCTATTTTTACATTATCTTTAAATCCTATGAGGATGTTCTTCAAGTTATATTTTGGCACAATGGTTGGTTTCTCAACTCATCGTCTGAGCCACAATCTACTCCTGGTCTTATTTTTGCAGAGAGAATGAAGCTTCTCCATCTTCTGTTTCCAATTATGTATTTGATTTCTCTGTTGGCTCTCAAGTGATCTCCATGTATAGAGTCACTTCTTGGGTTGCTTGAAGAAAGTATTTGCAATGAACAAACTGTTGGCCTTGTACAATTCAGTCAATCGGTTTACTGCTTCATTTCTTGATCCTGGATCACATTTTCCTACAGTCTTTGATTCTGCTATGTTTCCTGTTTTTGCATTCCAGTCACCTTTAATTAACAAGAAGTCCTATTTTGGTGTGGCCAGTTTCCTCTTGGACTCCACCACAGATTCTTTCAATTTCTTCTTCTGCCTCTGTAGCTGGAGCATAAACCTGGATTATGGCTATGTTGATGGGTTTTCCTTGAAGTCTTATTGATATTATTCAGTCAGATTTTGCATTACATCCTTTTACTGCTGTTGCTACATCTCTCCTCACTATTAATGCCACCCCATTTCTTCTTAGATTGTTATTTCCTGAGTAAAACACAGTGTAATTATCTGACTCAAATACTTTTCACCATTTTCCAATGACAGCAGATCTCTAAAAAGTTAAGCTGTTGCTGAATTGATACTGTTTTTGCTTATACAAGAAACAGTGTTTCAAGCTTCAGCTACCTTTCATGAAGTATAATTGTTTGCTGCAGATCTTAAAGACAGTTTGTTGGTACATTATGAAAACTTAAAAAATTAAACAGTTCAAACTTCAGTCTTAGCTTTTGGTTCATACATTCATTTGCTGCACACACATTTAAAACAACACAATTTAAAAATAATCACTACCATGTATTTATAATTATGTATCTATCAAATGGCAGTACACTAAATTAAACTGGGTTATCAATCTCTTGACAAAATAATGAATGGTTACCATTATGCTTCAAAATGATTTTTCAGTAGCAGGAAGAAAGTCAGCTGGAAGACTGCTAGAGAAGTTCTACACAGCTATGTAAATATTTTTATTTCCGCTTATCCATTGTCTTTCTTACAAGGATTCTGAGGCACACAAAGGATATGACTGTCTTGTTTTTTGCTGAAATCTGAACCACTACCTTGGTGAATCACTTAAAAAGTGTAACTGAATCAACAAAACTCTGACCAGCAATCATGTCAAACCATCTGTAACAGCTTCCAACATCTGTTTTTTTCTTCTTCGCTGTAAACACCTGTATCCGAAATAGAATGCACTAAACATTGGCTTGGATCTGAGGTTTTTGCTCTGAGGTTAGAAGCAGCTTTCATTAAGAGATGGACAGTTGCTCACACGGAAGGGGGCCTTCTATTCATGGAACGCCAGTGCCAATGACCCCCAACCTATTTACAGATCAAAACTTTAGGATCCAAACCCTGATATTCAAACAAATAGTTTGTAAACAACTTCATCTAGAGTTGAAAGAACAGAGAAAATGGATGTGGAGAAAGGTTATTGTCAATGTACTAGTTATATCATTTGATTTATCACTGCTTAATGTTTCTTCACAATTTCTATTCTTCTATCAACTACGTAGCCTGTAGGTGGCACATGATTATCAAAATTTAAACAGGCCACATAAATTGATCTGCTCTTTAACTAAGAGGTGATTCAGAAAGGCACTGACAAGCTACAGGGTTTGTCCTATACAATGTACAAATCAAATAGTGACATCATCTTTCCCTGGCTGTCCCAAGATTAAATCTGATACTCAATTAAGCATTAATTAAGCATCTTCACCTCACTGCCATTTTGGTCCTTCTGCTCAGGGGAATGAATTAACAGAAGACTTTCATATGCCCCTTTCCCCCATCAACATCCCACACATTTGTGCATTAACTATCTCCTCGTGCTCACTGCAAACACAACTGCTCTGTTAAATGTTTACTTTTATGTCTTCTGTTACACATTTGTTGGGGAGATAGCACAACAGGGTCTATTATACATGGTGCAACTAGACCAAGGTGTCTGCATTTGAGGGGGCATAATTTGCCTGTGAATTTAATAGTGGAATCATTGGTATCCTCCTTTCTACTACCCATGATATGGAGCAATGATAACAGAGATGCTAGATTTCTATCAGAGAACTAGATGCTGACAACAGATATGCAACATAACTTGTGAATTTATCTTAGAGGAATTATCAATCTAGCCAAAATTTTGTTTGTCGGCCTACTTAATGATGTTGTTCCTTTGTATCCCAGTAAAATGCCCTTATTATTATGACCGAGACTTATTATTATGACTTCTCCAATAGATTAACTTATTATCCCATAGCTCCAATTATTCAAGGCCTGCTTACCTAAAAGAAATGGCTATTTGAGTTTAGAGAATGGACTGCCAAAATTCTTTATAATGGTATCTATACTAGTTAAAGCCATGACAGGCACTATTTCTAAAATAAAAATATGGCAAAAGCTAAATTAAATGATGAGTTCAGTTTAGATGCTTGCCTGCAAACAACTACATCTAAATGGGTCAGTATATGATGGGAAATATAAAAAGAAAGCCAATGGAAGTGAAGCCAAGAATAAAAGATAAGAAAAAACTTGCGATGGATAAAGAAGAGAACAGGAATACAGTGTATGGAAGGTATCACAGGGTCTTATAAGAGAAATGTATTATTTTATAATGTGGGCCAAAGAGGACAGATCCACTTAAATAACGTAACAGTTTTTCCAACCAAATGACATTGAGATGCATTTGGCATACAGCTCCCATCATCCCTAGCTTGCATGTCACCAGGTTGGAAAAGGCTGCACCAGAATATAAACAGAAGCAAGCATATCAAGTACTAAGGCACTAGATCTTTAGAGCAGCTGTATTTATTAAAGAACACACGCCTAAATCAGGCATGGTCTTTCTGGAGAGAGATACTCAGGATAACGTGGCTATGACTACCATCAAATGAAGAATGAAAAATACAGCTTCAGGGACCTTTAAGTTCCCTGTTACAGGGTATACACATTCTGTGAATTAAAATAAATATATTTAAAATAAAGTTGGGTGAATATCTCCACTTGCCAAGCAATTATTTTTTAAAAAAGGCTCCAACACTAAATTGTGCTTTCAGTTGCTGAAGCTGAACGTTTCTTGCTACAACCAATTATGCGAAAATTTCATTATTTGTCCTTGTGTTTCCTGGCGCTAACATCAAAATTGTATTTCACACATCATATTGGATGCTGCTACTAGCATACATACAGGTTTTAAATCTGACCACTTCTACTGCACTTAATATTAACAGTGCCAGTTTTTCCACATTTTAACTAAGACATTTTTATGACATTGGCCAGACTTAAGCTGCTTCTAATACCAAGAGAGAAACATCAAAATTACTGAAGTCTGCAATAAATTTGTGAGCTGCTTTTGTTACTGTAAAAGCACACTTTCTTCACTTGATTTATTACCACAAAAATAAAATGAAATTTCTAGATATTCCTCAGAGCCAGCATATGTGATTTGTTATAAGAAGTCTACTTATCACACTTTTCACAGAACTCTGTTGATATAGGTGTAAAATCAACTCAACCATGTTATTACTTGCTGTGTAGAACCCACAATCTCTCGCTCACAGTAGTAAGTGCCTGAACTTATGCATTACAGAATGACAAAGCTGTTTATTAAAAACTGATTTTAAGTGTTCCCTTGGATATGAGCTATATAAAACAGCAGTTCTACAGTTCATAACAGTCCCTGATAGAGGGTTATATTTCTTCTGGTCTGCATTTTTTTTTAAATAATGGAAGACATACTACTAATAAAGCACTGACCCACATACTAGTGCAAAAGAAGCAAAAATGTAGTGCTACAAGTACAAGAATTTTAAATAGGAGTATTTTAAACTGAGTTTACAAGATGAAACCTGAGCATCCACGCTCAGGGCTTAATATATGAGTGAGTAGACCCAAATTGTGAACTTGAGTTTTAATGGGATTATAACCCCATCAACACAGGTTGAATCCCTGTACCCAGATCTGCCTTTTGTCTAATCAGGAGCGCTCCTCTCTCTTGCTTGGAATACACTTCAATTTATCTGCTCAAATACAAAATGAATTACCAAACAAAATATCGCTTGAGCTACTCCGTAGTTATACTTTAGTACAGAGCTTCCAAACTTTTCATGTTGGTGACACACTTTTTAGACATGCATCATTTCATGACACAGTAGTTCAGTAAGTAATTCAGTATGTGGAGGTAGCCCCCCACCTGAGCCTGGCCACCTTCACTGGGGTCTTCCTTGGTCTGGGGCAGCAGTGGCAGCAGCAGGAGAGGCAGTCCCTCCACCTGGACATGGTCCACCACCGCCACCCTTCGCCAGGGTCTTCCTCAGCACGGGGCCGTGGTGGCAGAAGGCAGCTCCCTTTACCCAGAGCTGGCCTACTGCCACCCCCGCTGCCCTCCCTGAGGTCCTACTTGGCCTGGGGTGGTGGCAGTGGGAGAGGCAGCCCCTCCACCTGGACCTGGCCCGCCACTGCTGCTGCCACCCTCACCCTCACCCTCACTGCTGCTGCTCTTCCTTGGCTCAGGGTGGTGGTGGAAGAGGCAGCCTCTCCACTTGTTATGTTTGCATGGCACACCTACACACTACAGTTGACACACTAATGTGTTGCAACACACAGTTCGGAAAGCTCTCTGCTCTAGTAGTTTTCATTGTCCTCACTTAATTATGATAGCATATTTCCAGGGACAATGAAAGCACCTGGGACAGTGGGATCTGAAATAATATTGTTGATTCCTTAGCTTCAGAATTTATGTAATCATGGATGTTATTATTGGCTGTCAATAAATAATACCATCCCTGAGTCACAGAAACAGCAGAAAAATGAGTTGCTAAAGCTATGATAGAAACACAGCTTCTGAACTTTGCTGCCTTTCCAGCATTAGCACAGAAGTTCTGGTACAGGCCAGAGACTTTTAATAACAATAATAAAAAAAAGACCTCTGCGCCAAGATGGCAAATCTATGATTGACTATTCTGAGTGGCACATGGTGAGATAAGCTGTAAGATGCCATGGAAAGATGAGAATTTCTTTTAGCATGTTTTAGCATCTCAATTTTCTTATTTTTGCAAGATAGGGGAATACTGATGTGCACAAGAGACAATCTACCACTAGGAGGATACAGAGGCAGATATGAATTGTCAGAGTTCTTGGTATTACCTGTTATGTTGCTTCCTCATTCAGTATAGAGACTGACAGCCATAGAGCTGACTTCAGTTTCTCTCACACATCTCTTACTCTCCCTTAAGTCACGTACTCACTAGTACCACTTTTTTCATTTTCAAATATATAGTTCACTTTAATAAGCACCCTCTCTTCACTGAAGCTGGTCTTTTGGTGATGATTCCAAAAACATCACCTTCCTTATTGCCTTAACGAACAGTTCTACATTAATAGGAGTTCTGAAATGGCTTCATGCCTTTGGAGGAAAGATGTACAAAACTTTAAATGGCAATTGAGGCTCTTTATATCTGCACAACCTCTACCTTAAGCGGACAGGAGCCTCACAGAAAGGCCACAAAATGACCACTGGGCAGATCTCCTGCAACTACTGAGTTTCCATGTTGGAAAATAGATTTAGGAAAATTCACATGTAAGGGAGAGCAGAAGGGGAAAATCTTTTTAGTTTCGTAACATTATAGCAGTCCTCTTAAATTTGTATGACATCCATGAAACTTTTGTACTGTACATATACACTGTTCAGGTATACAAACAGCAGGGATGTGCAACTGCCAAAGGTTGAAAGGTACCCTCTACGGGACTGTGGAGAGCCACAGCCCCTATTTTTTCCCTGTACTCCACAAATCCCAAAGTGGTGCACTCGGCTGCATTTTTTAGTAGAAGTCTAGAAAAAGTGAATCCCCAAAGCCCAGGGAGCTTTGGATGAACACAAACAGGCTATGAGGGCAGACTTTGCCTATCCCTCTCAAATAGATACATGCACAGGAGTAAGACACATGAAAAACTATTACAAAGGAATGTGATGATTTTTGTTTAAAGATACAGAGTAGCTGCTTTAATGAAATGTCTATTAATCAGAGGGGAAAAGTATCTATGCCAGGCCCATATGTTTTGTTTAGCCTTGGTAGATGGTCTTCATATATGGCTGCTGCTGATCACATGAGGATTCCAGGGAGGATCAACCTCTTGCTTTAAATCTTCGCACTAAGAAGTGGCATCACAGAATGGTACCATCTTTCCCTGAGTTTCAGAAGGGTCCAAGAAAACACTGTCTTGGGCTTTCAGATCAGTGAGAAGCATCATTTTATGCTTTTAGCTGGGGTATATCAAAGGACTGAATTGGCCTCAGAGGTCCTGTTTTTCTTCCCATTTTTGCATGAAATCATACGAATGGGTACAACACCTTTTTCATATTGTCAATTAGTACCTTTCTTATTAAATTCTTCTGGGCCTTTCTCTTACTTTTAGATGTCTGTTAAAAGACTTAAAAAATTTTAGCTTCTTCTTATTATTTAGTTTTTATCCACTCAGTTTCAGGATTCTGTTATTTCAACATTTGCTTGTATTGCTGGTTTTAGTACCATTTTTGAGGTTTTAAAAATACTTCTTGTTTTTACTTTTGTAAGCAGTTTCCAGTATTTTTAAAAACAGAAAAGCAGGGGTAAATCATAGCAGATCAAACTATGTTTCAGTTGGCAAGCAGAGTAGTTCTGACATCAACTTAAAACAGTGTTTTCAAGTTTAAAAATGTAAAAAATATGGTAATTTAACTAGACTAAAAGTAACTGGAATAATACTTTAAACAATATCATAATATACCAAAAGCAGTATCATCATTCTGACCTAGCTTTCTAAATAAGGAGTTAAAACTTACCAACCAAGACAACTAGTCGATATTTTTCATTTGGTTGTCGTTTATACTTTGCTACTTCTTCATAAGTTGGGACATCTGCTGTATCATATTGATCGCTCTTCTTGCATTCATACATAGTCTTGTTTGTTTTTCTATCTTTTCTGCTTAGCCGAAAACTCCTCCTAAAGCCAGCTGCAGTTAGGAGATTTTTTTAAGAGAGATAAGTGTTAATGTCAACGGACAAGCAAGCAGCCTATCGGCAACAAATGCTCCTTCAAATGATTACTTCTCTACTTTTACTACAAAATAATTTTTCTTTTTTATAACTAGATACACATACACACACCCCACACATACACACCAAGAATGTAGACCATGTGTTCTCCCACATATTTGCTTAGACTCATATAAAGGTATTTGTTAGTGCAGTGGTTTATTTTTTCCCCCATCTTTTGTCCCTGTTGCTAATATAATTTTTGAAATTTCCTTTTGTTTTTTCAAAAGATGTGTAGCGTATTACAAATTATTTTCACTTCCAAAGCACCAATTTTATGAAGTATGTGTTGCAGGTGAAAAGTATGCATGAAACTTGACAACAATTTTTAAAAATACATCTCATTGATGTAGCAGGGTTGAATAGAAGTTAAGCATTGAGAACAAAATAATTTCTACCTAGTCACATTATCTATGCAACCCCAAGGGCCGCAAAATCTAGTTTTAAAAACCCAGACACCTGCATTGTTAGTAAGTCCTCACGGGAGCTACATCAATCTCTCACAGGATGCAACTTGCAAATTTGTCACCTACTTTTGTTCCCAATGACAGACAAGATCATACGTCTTACATTCAAATAGATTCAGAAGAAGTCAGTTTGGTGATGTATGCTTCTAAAAAGTTACTAGTAATTTTACATTCTTGAATTAAATTAAAAATTAAATTAAATTTAAAACAAAATTAAAATTAAAAACAAAATCTGGCAACTGCAACAGCAAAAACATTTCACAATATAACCAGGTTTTGAAAAGCTCTGAAAAGTGAAAAAGTGGGAACTCATTACAGAAATCAATATAAACAAACATCTAATTAGTTATATTTGCTCTTCTGAAATTCCATTGTTGGTTATATTTCTATGTTATGGTCCCTTCAAGAATCTGAGAATAGCAGAGTTAGGCAGAGAAGAGAAAGTGATATTCAGCGTCATATACTGTGGCTCATCAGGTCATCTGAACTTCAAGTCTATATTTCAAACTCAATACCACACTCATTTTGAATACATTGTCAAAAGATGTTTAGAAAATGAAAATTATAAGCAATGACATCAGAACAAACTTAATTTTGCAGGGTTGGTATAATATTTGCATAGAGACAAAATTAAATGAAGAGTTGATACTTACATGAACGATCATTCTGGGATGACAGGAGGAACAATCCACAATGCCTGGGTTGATCTTTGAGCCAGCTGACGCAGGAGTCGTTCTCGAGCTTGTCTTCAAAATCCATTAAACCAGCTTCCTGTCCCTCTCCCTTCAGTTTTTTTTATTAGCATAATGTCCTACCAAGCCCACCTGTCTATATGCTACCGTATCTGACTTAGTGGTGGGTGTGGATTGCTCCTCTTGTCATCCCAGAATGACCGTTCACGTAAGTAACAACTCTTCATTCTCGGGCTGACAGGAGGATCAATCCACAACGCCTGGGACTTTCCCAAGCTGTTACATGGGCGGGTCTATTACTTACAGCACCACTTGCAACAACTTGCGGCCAAAAGCCGCCTGTGCTGACTTATATTTATCCAGTTTATAATGCTTTATAAAGGCGGAACTCTCTTTCCACCCTGCTGAACCACAAATGTCTTCTAATGAAAATGTGGACTCATATGCAACCGAAGTAGCCATTGAGCACGCAGAATGTGCCCACACATTTGCTGGTCTTGGCTGCTTAGAGTAATAGTAGCAGACGTAAATACAGTTCTTTATCCATGACGCTGTCACTGCCTTGCTAGCTCGGTGACCACG
The DNA here is from genome assembly GCA_948472985.1 of Iguana delicatissima. Lineage (NCBI taxonomy): Eukaryota > Metazoa > Chordata > Lepidosauria > Squamata > Iguanidae > Iguana > Iguana delicatissima. Next base: position 67,621 of record CAOKZL010001805.1, read on the forward strand.
TGTCTTATGTTGGAAAGAAAGCAGAAGCGCATCTGACTTCCTAAAATCCTTTGTTCTCTTAATATAAGCTTTCATTACACGCCTAACATCCAATGTGTGCCATTTTTTCTCCAACAGATGGACCGGTTTTGGACAAAACATTGGTAGATCTATCTGTTGTTGCTGCTGAAGTGATGTCAAATACTTTGGCTTAAAGGAGGGGTCAAACCTCAATGTCAACTTATCCTGCTCGAATATACAGAGGTTTTTGTTCACCGACAGCACTGCTAATTCTGACACTCTCCTTGCTGATGTTATAGCCAGAAGAAAAGCTGTTTTGAAAGACAGTAGCCTCAAGGATGACTCTGCTAATGGCTCAAACGGTGGTGCTGTCAACGCATTTAGCACTAAGTTTAAATCCCATGAAGGGAATCTGTGTACAGTGGGAAATGATTGCAATGTCGCCCCTCTCAAAAACCGTTTTATATGCGGATGGCTCGCATAAGAACCACCGTCCTCCACCAGGACTGCCGACAGAGCAGCTACCTGCCTTTTCAACGTGTTCGGCCTAAGACCCTTTTCCAGCCCCTCTTGCAGGAAATCAAGTACTTGTGAGACTCCTATCTCTTTAACAGAAATTTTCTTTTCTGTACACCAATTCATGAAGGTTTTCCATGTTCTATCATAAATTCTTTGTGTGGACTCCCTTCTGGAGCCAAGTATTGTATTCACGACACTTTCAGTATATCCCTACTAAGCATCGCCTTTCAAACTCCAAGCTGTTAGCTTTAACCATTTCAGATCCGGGTGGTTCACAGGATCCTGGCTTAGTAAGTCCGGTCTGCATGGTAATCTCCATGGCAGACCCTGAGCTAGCTGCAGAAGTAACGGAAACCACGGCCTCCTCGGCCAAAACGGTGCTACCAATATCACCGAGGCTTTCTCCAGGCGTACCTTCAGCAGCACTCTCTGTACGATTCTTATTGGCGGGAAAGCATAGTGCGTTCCTGGAGGCCATAGTACTGACAATGCATCGCAAGCTTTGGCACCTTTGTCTCCACAAATAGAAAAATATCTTTTTAACTTGGTGTTCTCTGCAGTAGCAAACAAATCTACCTGTAAAGGCCCAAAATTGTTGTTTATCTCCTGGAAAACCTCTACATTGAGAGACCACTCTCCCAGATGTAGGTAATTTCTGTTCAAATAGTCCGCCTGTACATTCTGGACCCCCTTTAAGTGTACTGCCGAGATTGACTGTATATGGAGCTCGGCCCACTTGAACAAACGATCTGCCTTTGTTATCAGAGGCATCGAATGCAGCCCTCCTTGCTTGCATACATAGGCCTTGGCTGTCATGTTGTCTGTTAACACCTGCACATGACGGCCCTTGACCAGGCGCCAACACCTCTGAAGTGCTAGGTGAATCGCCTTCAGCTCCAAAAGGTTGATATTGCAACGCCTGTCCCTGGTAGTCCAACGGCCCTGCACTGCCAGACCTGCACAATGGGCTCCCCACCCATATAGGCTAGCATCCGTTGTTATATGTATGACATTTTGTATCTGAAAAGGAATGCCCGCAGCGACATTCCTGCTTTCTAGCCACCATTGCATGCCAGTCTGAATGTACTGAGGCACCTCCACTTTGTAATGCTGTCTGTTCACGATGGCTGACTGATGCGTCATCAGCAATCTCTGTAGAGGTTTTAAATGAAAACTGGCCCATTGAATCAATTGTGTTGTTGATACTAATGTGCCCAGTATTCTTGCCAACTGCATTACATCCAGAGAACTGGTTCGTTAGCATCCGAGCTGCTTGTTGTACCTTTTCCAATCTCTCCGAAGACAGATACAACCTGCCTCTCCTTGTATCTATTCGGGCCCCCAAATGTATTAATTCTGTTGTTGGGGTAAGCACACTCTTTTCGACATTGAGTAAGAAACCGTAATCTGACAGTATCTGAATTGTCATCTTCAAGTCCTGGTTTAGCTTGGACTCTGACTGTGCTTTCAGCAGGATGTCGTCCAGGTATGGATACAGCTGCACTCCTTGTATCCTCAGGAATGCTATTAGAGGAACTAATACCTTTGTGAAGACTCTCGGTGCCGACGCGAGGCCAAAAGGCAATGCCTTGAACTGGTAATGTTCGTTCCGGTAATTGAACCTCAGGTATCTTCTGTTGTTGGGGCACATGGGAATGTGGAGATATGCTTCTTTTAAGTCTATCGATGCCAAATAGTCCCCAACTTCCAAATTTTCCTTGATTGTTTTTAATGTTTCCATTTTGAATTTTTTGTACTCCACAAACTTGTTTAGATACCTGAGATTCAATACAGGTCTGTGTTTTCCGTTTGGCTTGGGCACAATGAAGAACACCCGAGTACACTCCTTTCCCTCTTTGGTCTTCTGGAACCCTTTCTATGGCTCCTATTTCCAAAAGGTGCAAAATTTCTTTTAATACTATCCTGTGTTTGTCCTGATCTATCGATACTGGGGAAAAGAAATGTGTCTTTGGGAGAAGTGTGGAAAAATATTTTGTATCCCTGGGTTACCACACCTAGTACCCACTGGTCCAATGTTACCTTTGACCACCTGTCCCCCAAAGACAGAAGTCTTCCCCCAACTTTCAATTTCTGGTTGTCAATATTGTTTACCTCGCTTGGGATTTGCCCCAAGCTTTCCTTGACCTTGACCTTGCCTATTGCTTTGATATTGCCTCGTGAATTGTGGTCTCGGTCTGTTCCATTGAAACCTGCCTGCTCTGTACTCGGAACTCCTCTGAACAAATCTGGCAGAAGGAACTCCATGCTCCTAGACTCTTTCTTCCTTATTACTGATGGTAGTCTACCTTCCTTACTTGCCTTGTCCTTGTCCTCCTTATCACCCTCCAGGCCTAATGTTTGAAGCACCCTTCTTAACATGCTTCTGAAGGATTCAGGGTCAAACATCCTGTCTGACTCCATCTGCTCATCGTTAACATCAGAGTATAGATCGCCAGATTCCCCTAATTCTCCTATCTTTTCCTCCTCTATTTTCTCATCAGTGAGAATGTTAATCTCAGGCATGTTTGCATGGACCTCTCCTGACTGCGAGGAATGTGCTCTGTTCCTTGCATACTTTCCTCTGGAGTAGTTCTGCTTCTCCTTTGTGCCTGTTTTTGATCCATTCCCATATTCCATTCTCCTTCTCTTTACCTGATGCTTCTAATTATTGCCGAGGCCGCCTCATGAGCCTCCCTCAGGCAAGATTCTGCCTGCGCTCGTCCATTTCTTTAAGTTGTGTGTCTGCCTCCCTGGGAACAATCGCACCAGACACCAATCCTACAATAGGAGCGTCCACAGGAGGTACCTTTAGCAACTTCACATCCTCTTCCTGGAAGGCGTATAACTTATTATTATATGACAAATTCTTTTTTGCATTCTCTTGATTGTTCCACTCTGCCATAATTACATCTCCACTGCCTTTGTTAACTCATTCACTGAACAGTCCTGGGTCTCTAAGATGTCCTGCGACCACAGCACTGCTGCCCTGGCAAACATTGAAGTGGTTGTTGAAGCCCCAATGTCTTAGCCACAAGGAGCGTCTCGCCACTGTTATCAAATTCATGTTTCTTGCAGCATATACTGTAGCATCCAAACCTGCATCTGCAATATACCTGAGAACTTTCTGTACTCGCCTATTTGTTCATCATCACCTACATTCTCCTCATAGTTGTCGTTCCTTTGAATGCCCATTCTTTGTGATGGCTCATCTCGCTGCTGTAAAGCACTGTTTGCTCCTTGCCAAACGATCATTTAAATCATTTGGGTCCGTAATACGTTGCCAAATTTGTGGCACTAAAATTTCTTGAAGCTGTGAAGCCACAGTCTCTTTAATCATTGTTTGTATTTCAGTGCGGAAACTCTCATTTGCACATGGCCTGTAACTTACTTGGCCGCCTCAGCATACCTGTTCAGGATCACGCTGTGGTTGTGGCCTTCGCTGTGCCGCGTTCAGCAGCCATCCTTCCATAAAGCGCCGCATCTCTGTACTCCAGGGACCATACTCAACTGCTGATGTGGTCTGATCAGCCCCCATGTAATCTGCCATTACAGGCGTGGCAGCCCTGCGCGACTCCACAGTCGCTGTTGTATTAGGCCCCTTGCTGTTGTGCACATGTGTCGCCACACCTAAGATGGTGCCCGCGGCGTTTGAAGGAGTGGCCGTCCATTTTGGAATTCTTTTTTTCCAAGATGGCGCCCGGAATCCTCGGATGTAAGTGTTTTCGTACCTGCATGCGCTTTCGCTGCCTTTTTTACCACCTCTTTCTCCTTGGCTTTAGCCTTCTTGTCACCTTTCTTATCGGAAGAGTGTTTTCCCCCACTGGGTTTGTTACTCTTCACTTGTTTTGAATCACCCGCCTCACTCTCACTTGAGGAGAGGAAAATTCTTTGTAACTCAGCAGCGCGCTTCTCCTCTGAGACTCGCTGCGCTTTCATTTGTGTCGTAGCTGCAGCCACCTCGTCCGAAGCCTGCCTTGCGGCAGTCTTCTGGACGGAACCCTGCTTTGTAGTGACTGAACCCAGCTCTGTGGTGCTTCGGATCACTTCGTCTGCCATCATTTGTTTCCCGAATGCAGTCTTCTCCTCCTAATCCTTTTTACTCTGTTCTGCTTATTCTTTCTACCTTATTTGTGGGAGAGGGATTGTAATGCGTCCTACTGTTATGCAGGAGGAAAGAAAAACTGAAGGGAGGGAGTTGGTTTAACGGATTTTGAAGACAAGTTCAAGAATGACTCCTGTGTCAGCTGGCGCGAGGATCAACCCAGGCGTTGTGGATGGATCCTCCTGTCAGCTCGAAATGGCACTCTGCCAGCAATTTCTAACTAGTTGTTTAGCACTAACAGCATATTTTGGGCTAAGGTAAATAATAGTAATGCTTTTAATCCAGGTAAAAATGCATGCATCTGGATCTTGAGCTCTATTTAGGTACAATTTTAAGACAAAATACATTCATAACTTGGGCAATCAGCTACGGGAAAGCATCTATACCATAAAAGATCCTGGTAAAAAAGTGAAATAGAAGTCATATGTAAACCCAGTCCTGTTGATTGCCACATGTGCCCAAACTAGCACTTCAGTATATTTTGGGAGACATTTAGAGATACCATGAAGAAATTTAATCACTGGCAAAATATGTGGCCCATGTCATTCCTCCATTAGGACTGATGATGATGCCATTCTTACTTTAGTGTCTATGTGCACAGCTACAGATAAAGAGGACATGAACTGCATTCTATCACTGGTAAATAAATATGATACTAGTACTAGCATATTGGTACTAGGATTGCTACTAGGGCATGACAGCAGTGACCAATTTTCATAGAATTCAAATAGGAGTACAGTCATCCCACCACATTTGCAAGCTTGACCTTCACAAATTCAATTATTTGTGGATTTGCTGCTGCCTCTGCTTCTCTTGTGCACTCATGCACATAGGTAGAAGGGGAGCATGAGGAGGGAGAGTGTGCATGTGTGTGTTCCCTCACTCACTCATTCGTGTGGATGGGGGGAAAGGGGTGGGAGTGGGAGTGGAAAGAGGAAGAATATGGAGAGTATTTTCACATATGCCAAGTTTCTATGGTTCACCAATAGTTATTCAGAAGGAGGAGGAGAAGATGGCAGCAGCTCAACAAATTTTCCAAGCCACCATTCCTATAGCACCTCGGCTCTAAAGATCTCCAAAGCCAGACATTCACAAAATGAGTGGCTTGTAGCTGGTGGCAGTCTTCTCCCTGTTCTGCCACTACTGTTAGCCCAGCTTCTGTAAGCAAAGAGAATGTAAAAGTGGTTGTGAAATGGTCTGTTCCACAAGTGGTTTGCCACAATAGTATGCTGGCCTTATACTCTCCTCTCCATTACAGTCACCACACTTTCACTGTCCCTCTGCAGTTTTGTTTTGTTTTTTTGGCAGGGGGGGTAGAATGCTATCTGCTAGAAAACAGGGGGCAAAAAGCAGAGAAAAATGCCTTCAGAACTATTCTTGGGGCCCAGTCTTACTATTAATTAGGATCCAAGCCAAAGTTTTTTTTCTGTTACTCAAGTAAATTACTCTTGAAAACAATTTCCTTTATAATGTTAAGGAGCAGTTAATGAGAGAAGCGTAGTAAATCCATAGCCTCTTTAATTATTCCCATAATTTATGTAGTTCAGAACACACTTCCTGAATTTGAATGACAGTTTTCATATTTCACTGTCACCAAGAACCACATTTATTCTCTCCCAAACCCAGGGTGTAGGAGTTGGTAATTGTACATCTCTTAGAAGTAGCTTTCCCCATACATGTCTTCCTCGATAAACTATGGACACTGTTTGAGAGGTATTTGTGTTGGTGGAATATTCTACAGAAAGCGGGATCATTTTGAAAGCAGATGCTGATTTGCCTCATTGACTTTCCATAATTGACCAGTTCTATCATACGTAATAGAGACCTTTCAAGTAGTACCATGGATTTGTTAGGGATATGTACTGGGGCTTCTGCCAGAGCAAAAATACAGATGTGTCTTACGAAAATATGTTCCAGGTGTCCCAAGCTAGCTTTTCCAGTAAAAAATGAGATCATATCACATCCAGCAGACATTGGATGATATGATGGCAGTGTCTTTTACCTAATGAAGAGTGATGCCAGATGCAATGCTGTGCTACTCACACAGAATGCTCCCCCTTAGTTCCTGGAGTACATAGTTTGGGGTTCTCCACACCTATTGTTAGTGGATAACCACAATTCCCTGTTCATTTGAAAACACTGGTTATTATTGGCACAGCAGTGTTGACAGTATCAGGCAGACACACAAAGAACTGAGACTGATGCAATGCTGTGGCATCTTGTAACAGTTCCTGAGGTTTTCATATATAATTTGGGATGACCCAAGGTTTAGTGTATGGTGTATATATCCAAGTTCTTTATTCAATTGTATAGATTTTGACTGTCATTGGTGTTAATATCCATATGTCACAGACATCTAGCACTTAAATAAAAGATCAGGCAGGAAGCAAAAGACAGCATACCTGAAAAGCAGGGATGACCACAAGAAGCACTTGAATTCTGCTGTAGATAGCTATATTTATCACCCAGCTATGCTTCAGGGCAGACTTAGATAAAATTTACATATATTATGAATACACACAAAATCATGTGATTACTACAGTTCCATTGCTATTGTCCATCTCTTGAAGTACAGAACTTGATAAAAATTACATTAAGCTTTATTCATTTATTTGTTTACTGTCGCATGGACCAAAAAAAAAAATCAGAACAAATTTGTTGGCATCTGACCCACAAAGAGCATTGCTTGCTGAGATCACTATAAAAATAGATACTGTAGTATGTTACAGTGTACGTGCACACTGTTTCATACATTTAACCATCAATGAACAATTTCAAACTTCTCTTCTAATACTCCTCACTTATGAATTTAAAATATAGTAAAATTCAATTCCCAACCTAATGTCCTTGTAACATAATTTCCAAAATTATTAACAGTTCTTGAGGAAACCTGTCAAGAAATTACCAACTCTTTTGTTGCCTCAATTTTATTTATTATTTAAAATGTTTATACCTTGTTCTTTATCAAGATCTCAGAGTGGCTTATAATAAAGTCAGTTTAACCAATTCAGAACAGTAACAAATACATTAAAACTATCGGACAAGTTGGAACAAGACGGTTCAAAACCAAGTAACAAATGTTAAGACCATGTAAAAGCATGTGGTGATTTGGATGAAATCAGTTAGTCCCCAAAGGATTTGGTTAAAAGCTATGCTTTTAACTGGCAACATCACAGCAGCAGCATTGGTGCCAGATATATCTCTAGGGGGAGGGTATTCCACAACTGGGGTGCCACAGCAGCAAAGGTCTTTTGCCACATTCTTGTACAGTGTATTGCCCAAAGTGGTGGGATGTAGGGAGATCCCTACAGCAGACTTCAGCCCTCAAGCAGGCATATATAGAGAGGGGTCCTCTTTCATGTAGGAAGGTTCCAAGCCATTTAGGACTTTAAATATCATGATCAACATCTTGAATACAGACTGGAAACTTATTGTCAGTCAATGCAACTTCCTCAGACTGTTCAAAAATATAGATGTTAGGCTGGACCTATATGTAAAAGGATCTTGTTGCACCTATGAGACTGAGATAAAGAAGTTTGTAGCAAAAGCTTATCCCTGTCCAGGAAAGACCACAGATGGTGAACTAGCCAAGGCTGGCATCAACTACCTTGAGTCAGAGAAGAATCTAGGAAAGTTCCTAAACAAAGGACCTGATTTTCCAGGGAGAGTGTGACCTCCTCCAGGAAAGGTAACATATGCAATTCCTTCAACCAAGAACCACTGATCCACAGACGCTCCATCTTATTGGGATTCAACTTCAGTTTTTTAGCCTTCATCCAACCCATTACAGCTTCCAGACACTGGGCTAGCACTTCCAGAGCCCCCGCTAATTCCAACAAGAAATAGTGCGGAGTGTTCAAAACTGAAGCAGTGGTACTATCAACCTTTTTCAATGGCAAGATTTACACTCAGCCAGAAGGCAGACTGCATATAGTCAGCCAACCATTCTCTACAGTAACTGATGGAGAGATATAAATATATGTATCAATATATCAGTCTCTCACAAATTCAGGTCAGACAAGTGATGTTTCACCTCTTTCTGTATTTTGATCTTAGTAACATATTACTGTTAGTATGCAAATCCTTTGTGTCAAATCCAGTGAGCCATTTTTTAAAATTTAACAAACTAATAACATGCAGTGATGCTGAACTGTTACCTGCAAACTCTGTAACCCATCCAGGAAAAAGCTGAGGAAGAAAGAGCTTTTGTAAGCAACTGCTCACCTATATGGCCTCCACTGCTGTGACCAGCATATTCAACTTCCTCTGGATGAAGTGTAAAAGCATACAGAACAAAAGCCAAGAAATAAAGCAGAACAGTTAGAAGCCCAGCCAAAAATGCAAAAGAAGAGTTACTTAAAATGACACTGTACAAAGCATAGCATCAAAAGCCTTCAGTATGTCACTGCTTTAAAATAAATCAGTGTATTGTTCTACAGTTGAGCAAGAGATTCTAGAATAAAGCAACATGCAGACCTAACTTTTCACCTTTTTATTGCCTTTTCATGATAGAAAATAAATTTTTTAAAAGGCATTTTATTTTAGATTTTATTGCAAGATAAAAAGTATGATAGCTGAAATGCAAAGATAAAGAAATTTACAAAGAACATTGAGAGAGTTTTTGTGTTTGGCTCAATGGATCAGACAGAAAGGGTTTTTGTTTCTTTTTTGATACCCATAATCTCTCTACTTGATATAAAATAGTCCTGGTGCTTATTTTACTATGCCAGAAGTTCTTTATCAAAACAAACTATGACTTTCTAAGTGATTATACTAAGAAATTAATGAACTGGAATTGTTAGAAACTTGCTGTGATTAGTAACAGCAGTATAAGCTATATAGGAAAGAAAACAAAATCTGATCTAGATCCAACTTTACACTGATGTTGCAGCATTACTGCAATTCCCATCTGCAGCACTCAAGAATGTCTGAGAGCTGGCATCAGAGTTCCCCAGTCCTCCAGAGCAGTTTTTAGAGTATGATAGCTAACTGACTGAGAAATGGATCCAAAACATATCCTTGAAGATCTGTAATAAACAAACAGGGTCTTTAAAAATAATTTAAATAGATCATTTCAGAGCCATGAGCAGAGCTAATACTATCTTTAGCCCTATGGAATGCTTTGTACAAACACATCTGCTTTACTATGTAATGTTTATTTGTGAACAGTCATATGAATTAGAACAGATTCACAAATCTTGAAACCTCAGTCTGGGTACAGAAACATATTACTGCAAACCAGGCCTGTTGCATCCTCTTACACTGATATGATTCTGCTACAGGGAGAAGGAAAAAAATAATAACAGAGATGGATACCACATCTAGCAATGGGATAATACATGTGGGTCCCCATGGCTTACCCACAGAGATCTTCCTGCATGCATGCCAATCTTATGGGCAGAAGTCTTCTGCTACAGTACTTCAATTCTCAGGACTGGAACTACATACCAATAGCTAAATGATTAGCTCTTAATACTAAATGTACTGCTACAACTGCAGTTAATACTCTAATTACTTCTCAGCCTTTTAGCTAAAGTCAAGGAGAATTGTAGTATCTAAATGTTTTTAAAGGAGAGATTGTTTAGTTCACCTAGTTTTTAAGTCATCTCTGTGAGCCAGCAAGGGAACTTCTACATGTACCTTCCATTTCCTCTGAGAAGAATAAAAGGAAAAAACAAGAGGCAGAGACAGATTACATGGACTGAGGACACAATGGAAGGATAAACTGTTTAAAATGTAGGAGAAAACTACCTACCACACTCAACTGCTTCCTCAGCTTAGAAAAGCCAAAAAAATAAGCAGATGTGATTGACATTTTAAAACAATAAATTCAGCAAATAGTGATAAAACTAGAAAAAAAACATAGCTCGGCAGCATAAACAACATGTTAAGAGCTGATGTTGCAGTAAATCTGAACCAAAATGTACATTTACAACTTTGTTCAAAAAACCATCTTTACTATAAATCTGTTTTTTCTTGGGGGGGGGACAAAATTCCACTTTCAAAACATCCAGAGATGGAATGATACATTTGCAGTGCTTCTCCCTGTGTCTTTTCCCCAGTCCTTGCCACAGTTAAGACTGTCAGCAGGCCAATATGTACAAGCTCTTAGCTAACATGTACCCCTCCTAAGCATGGGTTGCATTCTTCAATTTCTCTGTGCCATAGTTTATCCCTGTGTCGCACTGCAATCAACTATAGTTGCTGGTGATTTAGGTGGACTTTAAGTTTTTTTTAAACTGTTTTTAAGGTTTAGTTTCAAATCCTAGGTTGCAAGTTCACCCTCAACAGCAGTAAGAATGATTAACGCTACAAAAAAGATACATCATGGGAGGAAATACCACACAAAAGAAGGGGAGTAAGTGCAAGATTGCACAACCAGTTCCAGCGCCCTTCACAATGTTAAGCAATAGAAAGTGTTAGATTTAAATCAGCTCTTATTAGTAAAACAGTTTGTCCATATGAAATGTATATTTTAAATAGTCAAATAACGTTCAGCATAAGGAAAGAATAGGAGCTGCAGTATCCTAAAATGAATTTTTTTAAAAAAAATTCTAGTGAATTTTAAGAAAAATCTACTGAATTCTAAGATTGATTGTGACACTTTGCAGATTATCCCTTTCTTCCTCAGTAGTATTACCTTATCTTCTTCTCCTTGCTTTATATTATAATTAATTTTCTTTGGATTCTTTTCCCCGACTGTCTGTCCACCAAACTCCTTACCTACAATTTCTTTTAGTACCACTTCAAAGGATGTACTCCATTGTTATTGTTATTGGTCAACACTGGCAGGTCATACTGGGATCAAAGTACGATTTAAGTCCCCATAAATAATTCCTTGAAAAGAAACTATTATATTATGTGCTTTTTTCAAAATAAGACTGGTTCCTGATGGATGAGAAGGATTCTTCCAACTATCACAAAGATCCATCTCACTGCTAATCCACAAAGGCTTCAGGATAAGATGTCAAGTTGCTTGTGATTTGGTTTAAAAAAAAAAAGAGATGCGTGACTATATTTAGTGTAGTTGAGAAAACTGGTGTGCCTTTTTACCAACATCATTCTGTGCAACAGCTCTGTTGCATCACAGAGCATCAATTTAAAACATTCTTATGCTAAGTCAGAATAAGCAGTAGCATGGGATATGTAATAGAAAACTGAGAAAGTACAGAAATATTTGGAGATAGAGTTTAAGTTACTGACAACTATGGGTAATTTTTTAAAAATGTCCATTAAATAAAGTCCTATTGTTAAAAGATTTATCCAAGAAATTGTCAAAACAAAAGAAGATTTTTTAACAAATAATGGAAAATACTTAGGCAAAAAAATACTAAAATTCAGTAAGTATATTCTTGAGCTGGAAGAAACAGCAAATTGCAAATGTCTGGATTTGTTCCGCCCTCCAAGCAGCAAATCTCCAACAATAGAGCCGACTCCCCAAGTAATGCATGACACTAGGTTCAGACAGGCAGAAGCAACATTGCTTTTGCAACAGCAATAAATGAGAAGCACACCATCTTATTCAATGCCAGGGGGAATGAAAATGAAGATGCATTTGGCTTCCTGACTTGTACAAAGAGTGTCTCACTTTTATAACACAGAAAGAGCAAGCTGTAGAATTTCAAAGTTGCAACCAGCTATAGAAGCTTGTTACACATTGTAATTTCAATATTTGACTACCACACAAAATTGGTACTATGCACAATTTATTCTTAAAATAATTCAAATAGATAAAATAGGTTACCATTTTTTAAAAAAAACATGGGTGAGAACCATGGGACCCTCCACATGTTCTTGCACTGTAAGTCTAAGCAGCCCTAGCCAATACAGTCAATGGTGAGGAATGCTGGGAGTAGCAGTATTAACATCTAGAGGACTGCATGATTCCTACCCCTATTTTTAATGAACACAATACCAAATCATAGGACGTAAATGTGAAACTAACCACACAAACCATTTGACTAGGTTTAAGTATTTCTTCTCTCTCACATAGTGAGATTAAAATAATGTAATTCAGTTGAATTTGGGCAATAACAAGTTTGTTGAGCCTTTTAAATAAATATATTCTACACATCACTTATACAGCACTATTTATAGATTATTATAAACATCTATTGGTTACAGATTAGATTATAACAGCTTATTATAGATACTTTTTCTCAGAAATCTCAGTTGTCATGTTCTAAATACAGAAACTATTATGCCAAAATTCATGGAAAGAAAGAAAGATGCTATTTTAGCCAATGTTATTCTAAATATGCTAAACCAATAACTGAGCATTCATGTTATCTTTTGAACAAACACATAAAAAATTAAAGAGCCAATGCATACATGCATAGCTATGACCAACTGCTTGCAAATATAACCTAATGCTATTCCATATGCCAAAGACAGAGCAAACTCCTTAATAAATACAATGGCTTTCCCACCCCTGCCATGATTCCATGCGACCATTTCTCAGTCCAGGATTTTCCAATTATAACAGCATTTTTTTGAGGTGTCACAGTAATGTTAACAGTGGAAATATATCCCAATGTTCCAGATTATTTATCGTCTCCTTTTGCGCAGAATCCTCTTTGGGTGAGACAGTGAGACTTCCAGAAAGGCATGCATAGTTTAAATATGGAATTATTCATTTTAAAATAACAGGAGCTAATGCTGTCATATCTTTCAAGTAATTGGGAATTTTGGTTTATGCATTTAATTTGTATACACACTTCTCAAGTTTCCAAATCTGACAGGTTGTGTGGATAAGTTACATATGACTTCAGAAAATTTTGGTAAATAATGGCCTGGGAAGTATTCAATGAAATCTGGAACGTAAAATCTAGAATGGCATGCTTCAAAAGGAAAACATTACCGGGCTTCATAGTTAAAAACAACTACAGGTTCCTTGTCCTTCTCAGCAGAAAATGTCCAACTGATAGCATGCAACTGAGATATCACAGAATAACAAACGGGTCAGAGGTATAATTAATATGTCCATCTCAAGCTTCTTCTGTTGACTCCTGTCTCCCTCCCTTCAGTTTGGTTAACAGCCTTGTCTTGGTCTTTCTGAGGAGACACAGCAAAGGACGGCTTATAATTGTTAGTGCTTGTCCTTTTCTATGAAACTGAATCACTGATGAAATTATTTGCTGCCTCCAATCTGCAAAACATAATTATTTTTTGAACTGTAATCCCTTTCCTTCTTTCTTTTTTTCTTCCAGGGTGGGGTGGGGACTACAGTCTGGACAAATCTGTTCTTTGAGGTTTGTCTGAAGGGAATATCTTAACCGTGAGATATCATCTGTAACACTTGTCTCTGGTTGATGTTTCTCACAAACTATTAAACAAGTAGTTTGCTACAGCCTGAAATCAGACTGTCATCCCAACCCTCCTCCTCTTCTGCTTGCTTTCAATGTTTCATCTTTCCTTTTCACATTCTTGACTTTCCTTGCTTAATATCTGATTAGTTTTTATTGGAATTTATTTGGAATTGTTGAGAATTGTTGAGAATCAATTGCTTTTGCCACACATATTGTTTTGTTTTAAACATGTTTTGTTGCCTGAATATCAGAATTACACTGTAATTTAAAGTCAATAGTTGCAAATCAGAATCAAAGGTTTGTGAATACATTAAGCTTGCTTTAGATGGATAATACATTAATTGATAAATGGGTTTTAAATAAAATGAGGTCAGACTATTTGCATGCAATATAAAACCCAAATTATTCAACAAAGCAACCAACTTTTGCAAAAGGCTATCTTTGTTATCCAATGAATATGGCAAGTCAAATCAGCACTCAATTTGGTCAGTATTAAACTGCTAGATCCTCTTTTTTACACCATCAGTAAGCCAGCCACCCTGCTTGCCTGCCTGCCTTCCTTTCTCTTTATTTTTGCACGCACTGTTTCCCAGTTCCTTTATCTTTATCTCCTTTATCTCCTCCTTAACTACTGAATTTTGTCCTTTCCCTTTATTCCCTGTGACCATTAAAACTTTTCTGTACTGACATTTTCTGCTTCAGTTTCCTTGTCCAACTTCTCATACTAGTCTGAAATATTCTTTCTGTTTCAGTGACCATCTAGCCAACTCTTCTGCCTTGCTAACACACGAGGACATAAGCATCTTCCTTACTGCAGCTTTTGCCACCAACTCCAGGACCTGCTGTGTAGTGGCCAACTGAACTGCTTGCAAGGGTGCTTCCAGTAACTTTCGAGAAGGCAGCAGATAAATCCCGTTGGAAAGGGTCATTGCCCCTCCACTGAATGAACCCATGTGTCCCATAAAAGGTTTTGTTCATTATCTGAATGCTGTATTTAGTTAGGAAAGAAGAGTGTCAGATGAAACAGAAAGTGGAACTAAACCAAGATGTTTTAAATGGAGAGAAAAAGGAAAGAGCTTAAGTAACTACTGGTCATGGTAATGCACAAGTTTATAAACTGACTAGAGAGTGAGAGGATTCAATGGAAAAAACTTGAAAGGGATTCACCTTCCTCTGATCAGGCACAGTGAGGGTTAACCCACACTATCAAGAGAAACCACTACTTTCCACAGACCTAAGGATCTCTTTGTAACACCTTGTTTGCAATAAGAGTTATAACAGCCTAATATGATGGTATTACACCTGACTGTGAATACTTATCTACTGGCATAAGACCAGTAAGAGTAAGGCTTTAACTGTCTTAAATATCCATGCTCCTATTCACCTCATTTCTTTTAATCTCTATACAGTTCCCTAACCACTGAGTTTAACTTCTTCTATTCTTTGCTAAAACCTGTGCTCCCCTGCCTCTTCTGCACCACCACCACCACCACTATTTCTAGGCCAAAGCTGAATATCATTCAATATGAATATCATTCAATTTGATGTATATTTAAATGTATTTTGCTGGTGTTACTGAAACTTTATATATATATTTTCCTGTCTTGAACACTTGGAAAGGGTAGAATAATGTTCATTTATTCATTTACATAACTCTCTCCGCAATGATGCGTAACGATGATGCATCATCATTATATTTCTCATTGTTCATTTTCTACTACAATTCCTGCTTACCTCATTTCAATACATTCTCTGATCCCCTATCACATTTTGGGGTTCTCCACCACATCTTTTGAACCTTGTATGCTAGCTTCTCAAAAGCCCTCTTAAGTACCAGTTTTCTAAAACCTTACAGACATGCTGTCCCAATTTTAAGTATGTCCATAAAAATAATTTGACTTAGAATAATTATACTTTTTTTTCTATAGAACTATTACGTTCTCCAATGACAAACTGCGTTTTTAACCCTTTTTGACCCTTAGGTTCATGGGATTTAATGGAGGAAGGTATTCTGTCATTCAAAAACAACTGTTTCAACATGATTCACTTAAGTAGGATGTGCAGCAGAGTACTATGCCAAAATAGTCCATGCCTTAATATTTTTGCAACAAAATAATCCTTTTAATATGAATGTTTTGGGTCAAAACCTACTTGTTCACTCCAAACAAATAAGTCAAATCTGGTTGTATGGTCAGAAAGACAAACAGAAAATCATTTAAACATTCAACAAAAGTGTAAAACCTCATGAGGCAGCATTATAGTAACTAATGTGATCATTCTAAATTGATTCGAAAAAGAGTTGTACAACCTTTTCAGCCCCAAGGTTAGCATGTAATGTCAGGTTGCACATATGCATTCATAAATGCTACAGGGATGCTCTATCTTAACTGACAGCAGAGAAAAAAACTGCATGAAATTGGCAAGAAAACAGCTGGGAGGGAATCTAATGGGGATATAGAGAAAGAGCATGGATACACTTAATTTGGGGGCCACATACAACTCCCAGAGTTGTATCCATGATTCACAATGCAAAGCAGGAATTTGATAAAGAATCAGACAACTATTTGTGTGGTTATATTTTGTTTTCTCATAAATGAAACATAAACTTTATATTTCACATAAACTTTAGAGAATATTGACTTTGATTCAGCAAAGTAGACTGAGTATATCAGCATATTCTGACATATTTGCATACTCAGGATATATCTATATTAACTGTGTATATCTATGTATTCTGACACCTAGGAGGAATAGTGGAAGTGTAGATACTGACCAATCATTCGCAAACATTTTCTTAAGAACACACACATGCACTTTTTTCCAATAGTTATTTTTTCTCTTGCAATATATGCTGTTTAAATAAAGTTGTGTTTTTGAACTTTTCTCTAATGAAATTACCTACAAGCTTGGGCCTACATGTCGGTTGACTGGATCTCATTTTAACTGTGTTGAATCACTGTGAGAAGAATGTGATTTCTAACACTTGTTAGCAGACTTACATGATTTTCTATTGGAAATTTTCAAAGGCTGAATCTGTACATCTGATTTTCTCAATGCAAGTCTCCTATAAAATGGTTTGGGGGAGGGAGGAAAGAGAAAAGACACAGACAATCTTTAATTTCCACTGCTATTCTGGGATAAACAGACATGTATTCCTAAATAATATACTGATTCTGGGGTCTCTGATATTGAATCCTGCCTTTGTTTGTTTTGTAAATTCTCCAGGAAAAGCTGCAGTTCATATTCTTGTACCATCCATACATCAATATAGAATCACCATGTGTTCCCCTCCCCCACCCCTTTGGAACTGGATTACCATATATCCCATCAGGTTTTTCCATTACTGATGTAACTAGACAAGGAAGGAAATCCAAATTAGTTTGATCAATGATTTACTAAATTCCTATAATCTATCCCAAGACAAGTCTGAAAGTTTATCAGTCTTGTAATCCAGGAGTATAGCCATAATAATTGTACTGAACACATACTGACAACTTTTTTAAGTATCAGAGGCAGGAAGCTGGTCTAGTAAAAGCTCACCTTTCCTGGAAATGCTTTGAAGGAATTAAACCTGCTCTTGGATTGGCATCACCTTCAAGCTTGGCCTGCCACCAGGTTGCATCATCCTGGCTCATGATCTGAAGAATATCACCTTTTCTGAAAGGAAGTCCAGCTTCTTTACAGGGAATTGCTTTATCCTCATTGGGATCATAGTCAAATAGAGCTTTCATGAAGATCTGGAAGAAAAACACCTTATTTATAATTAATGTCTTCATACAACCCTGACTGCCCTATGAACATATGTTAAAATACCACTACAAAAAGTATTTACATACAGATCACACCTAGATGCAATCCATATGTAACAAGAGATTATGTATACTTTACATATGCCTTACAATTTGCCATCCCATTTGCAGCCCTTATTCAGAGCAAACAAGTCCTTACCTTGCCTTCTTTAGATGGGGTTTCTTCTTTGATGCTGGGTATAATTTTAAATGTAATGGCTCCCTGAGATTGGGACTGAAATATATGTGAAACACTTAGATCATTCAATAAAATCTAAACAATAGTAAAAGAGAAGACAGAATTGATGTAATTTGCATACATTAGGAGTTAAACTGTTATAGGCAACAACACAGGACTCAGCCTAGAGTCAGAAGTACTCCAGCCTTGTGCAGTTTAAAAACACACTAGTTCTGATCAATTTTGTACAGATTAGTATACATTTATCTTCTATTGTTTGTCCCTCTCTGGTGTAAACCACATGAGCTACTGAGAGCCCTTAAAAAGATTATGCTAGTTCAGTGATGATGAGTTTTTACTTTAAAAAAAAATAGCCTTTCCCTTCTGAAATTTAACTGACTTCAAAATAATTTGCAATGTGCATGAGGTATTGTATCCCAGCCAGAAACAAAAAGATTAGGTTTCAGAGCAGGGGTAGACAAAGAGTGGCCCTCCATATATTGGTGTAGTGCTGGTTAGGACTCAAGGGAGGTGCTATCCAAATATACCTGGAAGGCTGTACTTTGTCTGTCCCTGTTCTAGAACCTCCTCTAGTCTTGCAGAACTATTTCACATATCCCTGAATCCTGACTGCTGTTTAAGTTGGACACGCCTTTACACAAGGATATCTCCTCTAAAGCTCAACCACAAAATCTACATCCTTTTAAGTGTGGTATCTCAAATAACACTTTATTCATTTAGCAAACAGACTTCTGGAGATGAGTCCAGCACTGTGCTTTATGTCTTCTATTTTGAATATTCAGAATTCTGATGAAGAAGCAATCTTATGAATTGTCTTTTTATATGCAAGTACAAATACATTTGCAAAGGAAGACAGGAAGTAACCTGACATTTTCACACAGTGATTTTTATGAATGTGAAAACAGAATATATTTGCTAACCGCCTTCTCCTCCTTTTAAGCACTAGAACATTCTGCTGTTCTACCTTCTTTTTTTTTGTTTACAAGTAATAATAGTTTTCAAGACTGAGAACAATAAAGCAAACCATAAGAAAGCATGAACATAGCTTTTCAAGTACCATGCATTATTTATTAAATTACTTGTTTATATCTTTCACCTACATGTTAAATTTATAACCTACCAGAATTTGTATAATTTCTTCTGGTTTTTTATCATCTACAGGAATTCCATTGACTTCCTTAAGTTCATCACCAACGTGAATGAGACCTATGAAGCACAATTGATTACCAGTTATACCATTTTTGTTTAATACAACAGGGCTTATCCAACTTTTTTAAAAATAATAATTTATCCTACTCAGCAAAACATCTCTGTTTCTGTTCCCTCCAGCTGTAGTTCTACAGCTAGGGCTTGCATGTGTGAAAGTATACAACACACACACACATTATAGTCAAAGTCATTCTGATGGATGAGAAGTCATGCAACTCTGTTTCCTTGTCCCCTTCTTTCCCCAGCAGCCTGCCAAAAAACCTCTCCTGATAGCTACAAAACTGAACCACAGATCAAAAAATATTTGAGAGCTTCCATTGCTATATAGTGGGCCCTCTCTATAAGAGGGAGTTCCATTCCAAGACTCTTGCAACTCAGGAAAAAAGTAAATATTTGCGTCCCATTATATTCAATGATGGCAACATGCATGCGGATGCTTCAGCACATCCACACATATCATCACCATTTCAGGAAGAGGGATGTGGCACTTTGTGTGAGCTGGAAATTGTGCAGAGGCTGTGGTAAACCCACTGTACTGAGTTACTTGATAGACACTAGTAGGTCTTAAACACCAGAATGGTCTATATGAATGCAAATAAAGCAGGATGCAATTAGCTGTTTTTGCTCAAGTAAAATCCATTCCATCAACAATATCTCCAGTCACAGTTAATAAGGTCTTACCACTTCTATCTGCAGCTCCTCCACGCATTATCCGAGCCACAATGACAGCTCCAGTCTGTTCATCCCTTTTAATAGTAGCTCCCTTTAAAAATAAATTCAAACATCAGTGTAAATTTAATGTTGGACTGCACTGAAACATTTTTTCAAAAGCAACTGTCCAGGACGCTGAAGAGGTTACTCCAGACTCAAACTGTAATCTTTACTCATGAATGTATTAGGACTTCCTTACATTTCCAGGTTGTTGAAGAATTTGTAAAGAGTTCAACTACTGCATCAATGAAAACCTTAAGCACTACATATAAAGAAGTGAAAAGATGGAGGGCTTTTTTCCAAAAGCAAATTTTCCACATAGCCTGAATTATGTGGCCTTTTAAGAGAACATCTCATTTACAAACAAAATAAAATGGCTTCTCCATATATGCAGAGGTTCTATTCCAGGAACTCCCATGAGTAATGGGATATGTGAATGCTCGCGCACGCACACATCAGTGCTTATGTTGCTGCTGTTTTAAGTATAGGGATGTGACCCTTTGCACAAACATGAATTCACATGTGCAGAACTCACAGGTGAGGAAGGCACACTGCAGCTGTTGCTTGGGCCAAGTACCTTTGAGAATTCTGGAATTTTCCCATGTGAATGTAACTGACCCTGAAAGTTATTCCATTTTTCAGCACTGCTTTGAAAAAACACATCAGAAAGGAATAATGGTTTTAAAAAGTGAGACATTTCTTATGTTAGTAAAATAGTTATTATATTCATAAAATAAGTACAAGAAAAGTGCAGCATGACTAAAGGCATGCTGGAGAAGCCCAGCATGCAGGTCTGAAAGAATGAGTTACAGCGTTAGTTCACATAAGAAATTACTACCACTGAGCCCTCCCTATAGGTCACCTATCTCTCCTCCACTGCTGCATGGCTATCGCTAATCCACATCACACCTCCCCTGATCTTTTTCACCATTTCCCTCTTCCAGCGAGTTGCATTTCTGAACACTCATCAAATATACCACTGCCACATTTCTAGCAATTATATCTTCTTTTACAAAGAAGTTCAAGAGAGTTCAGAAGGTAGGTTGTAAATTTCCAAGTGTCCATGACCAGTCAGGAAATCACTTCCTTTGCATTTCTCAAGGTTGTTGCCAAGCTATTTCTATCTGCTCCAACTCGACTTCCATGTCTTTTCCTTGGACTCCTCTGGAAGTATCCATTCTGGCTCACCATAAGGCTCACCATTTGTCACTCAAGTTCCCAGTATATAGCTTTCCATGTCTTGTGTCATCATTTTCATTGCACCTTCTCACTTCTAAATTGACTAACACTAATTTCCTGCCTCCCTCATTCTCTATTTCTATTCAGACTATTAAAACATGTACTGCTCACTAAACTGGGATGGATATAATAAGCAAGGATTTTTCTCTTCTGTAAAATATTGCTGTTTTTTAATTTAATCTTAATAGTTCTTCCCATGCTAGCTTTCCCAAACTGGCAGTAACTACTCCCTTCCCTTCACTTGTACATGATTTGTTGTATGTACCTCATAGCCCTAGAAATGAAACATAAACAAACAAGTGAGCTTGCATAGATGTGTGGGCAAGGACATGCCATAACATTTCACCACCATCCTTATCCCATTTCCAATTTCTGACACCCCTCCCCCATTCATTTATTTGCCTTAGCACCTAACCCACAGCGAGTTCCCCAAGCACAAATTGCTTTTTGCATACAAGCTACCTATCTTTGCTCCGGTTTTTCATCATTCTCCTCATTTCCTGCTCAAGCTTTCTTTCAAACCTGAAGAAGTTGCTTCTAATGTTAAAAAAAACACACATACTTTTTCTGGCATAAATATAAATGTATTTGAAGAACTGAAGTCTAGAGCTGTGGGCTTCAGTAGCAGCTGCCAGCCTCCATTTCAGTGGGGTGACAAATCCGCTATGTATTTTAGCTTTAGATTTAAACATGCTATCCAAGTGCTGAACCCTATCTCCAAGATGAACCTATCACCTTGCACAGCTTTTTTAAAGTCTTAAAACTTGGGAGCTGATTCATCACCCCAATGAGAAAGAAACAACAGCCACTACTGAACCAGACATACTTCAATTATTATAGCTTTTTTTAACTTACCAGTGGTTCTCTATTTTTCACAAGCCTGATTATTTTCACAGAATCTTCATCATCATCAATATTGTCAGGCATAGGAGGCAACACTGGATCATAGCTTTTTTGAGCAACAGTATCATGCACAGAAAGCAAAGCCTGGGGAAAGAAATTAGGTTAAAAACAATTATCACCTGAAAAAACCCTGCTGGTTTTGCTCTTCCTGCTCTCTTGGAAGCTAAGCTGTGCCAGCTCTGGTTTAGCACTTGGATGGGAGACTGGCAACAAATACCAGGTGACGTCAGCTGTATTTCAGAGAAAGAAACTGGCATAACCATCTCTGAGCATTCCTTGCCTAAGAACTCTATCTATCCAATCCATGGGGTCACCATAAGTTGACTGGCAATGTGAAAGGCACATTCATTCTCTCTCTCATTCTCTCTCTCTAGGGCCTGTACTCATCCAACAGTGATTTAGTGCAGTTTCTTATTCCTTAAGTGACAGGAGTGACATAACAATTCTGAAATATTTAATTGCTAAAGATAAAATTGCCCCAACATTTCAGGATAAAGCCAGAGCATACTACTTATGTATATACTTCCATATGGACTTTGTTAAAGCAAGCAGAGCTACAATCAGCATGCAAATCTAGATTATAAAATATTCCATACAAACTGACAGATGGAGCCACTAGTTATGATGGTTATATATGCTCCCTCCACTACCAAAGGCAATATGCTCCTACAAATCAGAATGCTGTTGCACTCATGTCCTGCTTGTCAGTTTTCCACAGTCCACTTGCTTTTAGTCTGATTTCTCTGAAACTCCCCCAAAAGATTAAAGGTTACATATATGTTTCTTTTTGCAGCACAAGATGCTCTTGGAAAGTTTTCTACTCTTCCAGAATCACAATTTCAAAAGGAAGATTTATACAGGCAGCTTTCAAAAAGTTACTTTGTTTTACCTACAGTTCTATGTGCATGATTCATTAATGTAAACATGTCCCATATTTAGAACTTTAAAGGAGGTATGATTCAAATTCTTATGCTACCAAAATATAAATATTGATGTTCAACTAAATTCTTAGACATGATCTAGCTGGAAACGGTTACGGAGAAGCCCATTGCCATGTCTAGATGTACTATAATATTTTTCAGATGAAGGCATTAAACATTCCCCATTTCACAACATATAGTTCAGCAAGGAAACAGCAGAATCAAATTCAGAGCTTGAGAAAGCTGGGAATCATTGCAACAACTCCATTCCAACTATGTTGTTATTCTCTGAATAGTCAAAAGCATACTACAGATTTTATTTCTGTCACATCTTCTAAACAAATCACATATGCACATGTACACATGCAAAACACACATGCACACACACTTTTTAAACTCAGCAACATCTATATGCTACACTATGATTAATATCAATAAATGTCTCCTGGTATAGAAACTTTACTTGGAATCATATTAAATCCCTCTATTTCAACCAAGGCATTTTTAATATTGCCTGTGACTTCCCGTAAAAAAAAGGAGAAGAAGAAGAAGGAAAAAGACCATTTCTTGTCCTGAAAATATAGTTTTGACATTTTACACCCACCAGTTTGAACTGATTGATTTACCTGCCACAATGAGCCATGTAGGAATAGTAAACACAAAGCTAGTGATTTTTTGCCTTTTCAGTTCCCTGCTTCCTCTTGTTCAGGACAGTAACCTCGAGAGACATTTTGGGCTGCTGAGTTGTTCTTAAAGTCCACACAAGGATGTAGTCACTTCAAGCCATCTGGTTGAAGTACTAATATTCTTTTGGATGGTATTTCTTTTTCCAGTACTTCCAAATTCAGCATTCCATTCTTTAACAGGATAATAATCTTTTTTAAAAATCCTGCACTTTTGTTACTATGGTAGGCATGCACTTTGTATATCATGTCTTGTTGTTATGTGCCTTCAAGTTGACTCCAACTTATGGTGACCTTAAGGCTAAACCATCACTGGAGTTTTCTTGGCAAGATTTATTCAGAGGACTGTTACTGCTTTCCTCAAAGGCTAAGAGAGTCTGACTTGCCCAAGGTCACTCAGCAGGTTACCCTGGCTGAGTGGGATTTGAACCCTGGTCTCTCGATGTTCTTATACAACACTAAAACCAACAAACTATGCTGTCTCCGATACTGATACTGTCATGCTCTCTAGTGAAGCCATTTCTACAGGCTCGTAGAATGCTTCAAGCTGTGCCAAAGAAAAGGTGAAGACTAACAAGTGTGGTGTGTAGCAGCTTGAGCGCTGGACTATGACTCTAGCAATCTGGGTTCAAATCCCTGGTCAGCCGTGGAAATCCATCAGGTGACCTTGAGCAAGGCAGACTCTCTTAGCCTCAGAAATAGGCAAAAGCAAACCCCCTCTGAACAAATCTTGCTAAGAAACCCCTGGGATAGGGTCATCATAAATTGGAAACAACTTGAAGGTACACAACAACAACATTCCACAAAGGCACAAGTCCAAGAAATTATACTAAAAGGTAAAGACAGTTATTTCTCTATATTCTATCTCATTCTGACACATATATGAAAAAAAATGGATGATTATCCAGTTAAATTCATTGTTACAATTTTTTTTTTTTTTTGGCAGCTCTTCCTCTGAAGCTATAAGACACTTGGCTATAATATTTAAAACTTCCATGGGATCACTGATGTATAACTCACAATAATTCATAAGCTAAACACCAGGCTTTTGGCTTTGTACGTGGAGAAGAATAGCTTCCCTCTTCAAAGTTTCTTTTAAATTCCTTCGAACTCACGTTAGCATGTTTGCAGTCAAGTGTATGAATGAGGGCAACCTTTTAAACAGGCAAGAGAACTAAATCAACTCCAGTTTGCAGTTCAGCCTATTTATTAAAGAACACAACAGGGAGTACTTCAGAATTAGCTTCTTTTACAACAAAATGAATATAATGCTTGCTCATTGAGCAGAATGAAGTCTCTACCAGCATGCCTTCACAATTTTATTTGGGGGAGGGAGGTGGAGGCAGCCCTCTTTTTTCTACTGCCTTTCCAGTACAACAGTCACTCTTGCACACTCATGGAAGAAAGATTAGCCTCTGCCTCAGTGTAAGATTTCTCAGTGTGTGCATACATGTATGTCTTTCTGAACAGCCAGACTGTGGCTGGACCCACCACTCTGGCCAATTTGTGGCAAAGGATATGGAGCTTGGCTTGCAAGCCCCCAGCTGCTGTTGCACATCTGAGGAGAAGAATATTGTCAAAGAGGTACAGAATACCCCCTTTTGTAATGTTAAATATATATATATGTAGGTATAACTGGGTGTTATGACCACACATACTAACAACAGAATTCTAATCTAATATTATAGTTCGGAATCTGAAATCCTTCCCAAAATCTTGCATATGGAAGAGATACACCTGACACTCTGTAGCACAACTTCAGGTATGTAGCCAGCTTAGATTTATCTTGCCCTTTTGCCATGGTAACCCAATCATGAGCTGGGATGATGTGGATGTGTGCTTTTCAGACAAATCCTGAAAGTATCATGTTAGGATCAGGCTGGGTCATCAGGAGAAATGAAGGGCAATAGAATATTGGCATATTTAGAAATAAAGACGGGAGTTTCTACACCTATTTAAACATGTTAATTCACCCAGATCCACTCTGACTTGGATGCTGAGCCCTTGCTTGTCCAGTATTATTGGATACATTTCAATTTGTGCAACCTGAGGATGTATACAGGATACTTGAAGAGGTGGGAGCCACCGCATACGTACTGGACGCATGCCTTTCCTAACTGTTGAAAGTAACCCAGATTGGGCAAGGGAAGTAGTGAATGTTTCACTACAGCAAGACAGATTTCCAACTTGCCTAAATCCTCCCTGGATGCTACCGCACTGGAGAACTATTGATCAGTTTCCAAAATAACCTTTTTTGTGTAAGGTATTGGAGTGTGCGGTGTCCTTCCAGCTCTAGGCATTCCTGGATGAAACATCTAGATCTAGATCTATTTCAATCTGACTTCAGACCTAGCTATGGGAGGAGACAGGGAGAGAGCTTCTGTGGCTGCTCCCAGACCGTGGAACTCTGTTCCAGAGGAGATCTGGTAGGCCCCCTGCCTGCTCTCCTTCCTCTGGCAGGTGAAGACATTTTTATTTAGCCAAGCTTTTGGATCTTGAATTTTAATTATGAATCTGTAGTGTGTCTGTAAAGTGGTCTGCTACATTTTTTCAATCTGTATTTTTTAACTTTTTTGATGTAATATTGTAAATGTTTAACCGTTTCTAAGCACGTTTTAGTAACTGGAATATTTCATTTCTTTTAACTTTCACAAATTATATGTTTTAGCAGTACCTTTTCAAATTATTGTAAGCCACCCTGGATCTCAACTGGGAGAAAGGCAAGATACAAGTTTAATTAATTAATTAATGGTGTTATGCAAGTTAAGAATTTCTTTTCATTTTAGCACTATGTCTTTAAGAAGTAAAAGAGAAAATAAAGAAGCATTTTTGTTAAGTTATGCAAGTCTTCATTATTTATATAGCAGTACAATGAAATACAGATCACCTATAGAGAAGAACCTCTCAGCAGAAAGTTGGAGAAAAAGGAGATGAGATGGTTCCTTTGTATGTGGCACCCTTTACTGTATGTGCAGTTCTGATTTCTGATGCTGAAATTCACAGGTATACTAATGGACTACACACATGAGCTAAGCAATATAGAGTTACCTCTTTTTTCAAGCAGTAGTAAGTTCTTCGGTGAGTAGTCTGGTAATAAGTACTGCATTTGCTGTATCAGGGCTGGTGGTTTCTTTGGTAATAAATATTACAACCAAAGCATACCTTACCCAAATAAGTTTCTACTTTAGGTATTTGCCATGATAGTTAAGATTCAGTTATATCTTTGTTTCAGACATGGTATGATTAAGAAATATGTCATGGAACATTGTGCTTTGGCCAATAATTAATGCTTATAATAAGCTAACAGAAGTTTCTTATGAACCCACTGAAGCCAAAAAAGAAATCACTGATGGGCAGGACAAGCCAGTACTAAAATATTATTTTTATGGCTGAGAGCAATAACCTGTAATTAACCATTAAGTTCATTCAGCAATGGATGGTATATATTCAGGAATCCACAAGATCCTTTGAATTAAATATTGTTCTATGAAGCACCATCATGCAGTTGGACATGACTGCAGATATCACCTAATCCAACCATCTGCTCAATTCATGCTCTGCAATATAGGAAGCAAGTACAGCACCCCTGACAGATGGCCAATAACTCCAGTAAAGCAAAGCACCTCTCCTTCTGAGAGTCTGTTCCTCTGTTAAGCAGCTCTTACCATTAGGAAGTTTCTCTTGCTTGGAAACCACTTTTATCTCTCTTATTAATCCCTTCCTCTGTGCTAAATGTATCCAGCACTTTCAACTGTTCCTTACAATACTTAGCTTTCAGATCCTCTTACCAACCTCGTCATTCCTCCACAGGCATACTCAAACTTATCAGTAGAATACTGACAATTTGTGGGGAATTTTAATTCCATTACATACTGACTACCTAGGGTAAATTTCACTGATTTATATGTAGATTTTTTAACTATATGAACATTTCCAAAAAGAATCTGAAAACTCCCTCAATTATCTGAATTTCATCTAAACACAGAGTAAAACCAGTACTATACAATCCTTCAAGATACACAAATTTTAGTAAGTTTTCCAGAATTGCAACCAGATGCATGAGAACCACTGAATTTTGGAAACTAAGTGCTATTTACAACTCCTAGCATTTAATTTTGTGATAAACTGGTTAAGCAGACACAAAAATGCCACCACATATGTCTGGCATACCAAAGCAGCCTTCAGGGGACAATGTTCTACAACTACCAAATATACCTTTGTGCCTCTGTACTGTCATTTTTCAGCTATTCTTTAAAAAAGTTGATTCAGTTTATCTTGCAGTTTCTTCGCATATGCAAAACAGCCACTTATATTTAAGTACAGGATTATATGGGAAAACCTTTGCATGAACAAGGTTATGAAGTGATACAGTCTGCAGCACACATCTCTATGACTGCGGTGGTTTGCAAGAACTGTCAGAGTCATACAAATAGCAGCTGAAGAACATACAACGGACAGTCCTTTGAGGAACATAAGAAACCATGTCTGAAAAAGATGGATTTAGAATATTATCAAAATATTTGTTAAACTCATTTAGAGTTGTAATCAAGAAGAAAACTGCCTTAAAAATCAACTTAAAATTGGTACAACTTATACTAGAACTGATCTGAGGTATATCTGAAATCAGTAAAGATTTATTGAAGGAAAAAATGTGTCTGTTTCCTCAACAAGAATGTTGTCCTTTTGTTGTACAGATTACAGTGGAATAGTTAAGAAAGAGCAATTTCCTTAGATTAGTAACCTAGCTGAAATGGGGAACCAGTAATCCCTCTCCCCAGTGTACTAGGGACCATTACCATATTTCTTCCTATTGGCTACTACTGTTTCTTTCTTCCCTAGAAAATCTCCAGGAACTGGCAGCAGATGGCTCAGGGAGTGGCACTAGTCCACAAATGATCACTTTGAGCAGCATTGTCTTTGAGAAATATATGTATCATGTACTTTGCTTGCATACTTAAGACATGTACACATGTTATGTACACAAGATATGTACACATACTTAAGATATGTAGACATATGTACACATTCTGTTATACTTTCTTTCTTAAGCATGTTCCAGTGCTCAGCCACCAGTCTCTTCTTGTCTGTGCAAACATACATAAAATAGCAGGACACAGACCCATATGCAATAGCAGTCGAGACAAGGCATGCCTTATATGATTAATAAAAAATATAAACAACTAGGAGCTAAAAAACCCACCATAACTAATTGGCTTATCAGCCAATAACAAATTCTTCAGATCAATGCTACCACGCAGAATTTTTACATGAAATGTATTCATCAAACCATACTCTACTTGTTTATGTGTCATGAATAAATGCAAAGTTGCTTGTATCCAGAACTGTTCTATCCAAACAAGTCCTGTTTAGACACATGATATGTTTACA
Organism: Iguana delicatissima; assembly: GCA_948472985.1. Taxonomy (NCBI): domain Eukaryota; kingdom Metazoa; phylum Chordata; class Lepidosauria; order Squamata; family Iguanidae; genus Iguana; species Iguana delicatissima. The sequence goes on from CAOKZL010001805.1 coordinate 96,590, forward strand.
ATTAGTGACGTAACACAGACTTTCCCCCACTCTATGAGCCAGTAATATGTGTAACATACACCCAAGTTCCTATTCATTCCTTCTGACAAAAAATCTGACTGCACTTGTGCATTGGAAGTGTTTTGAAAAATCTCAATAATCCACCACAATGCAGTGACAATTTCTTTAACTCCTCAAGCAAATTCTTTCTGGTAATTTTGCATATTCATGTGGATGCAAAAAAAATGGTGATTCAAAATATTCAGCAAAATACTCAGCAAACTCTGAAAACATAGGAGTGAATAAGTATGCATTTTAACAGGTGCAAACAACACGTCCTCACCTTAAGGTTGGGTTTTGACAGTAGTTTTAAGAGCTCTCTGATCTCATTGTTTAGTGGTTTGCTCTGCAGCTCCTCAGCCAGCTGTGAAGGTGATTTAAGTGACACAAAGAACATTAGCAAGAGCATTGTTTCACTCAGTGTGTCACTGACAACCAAGAATCAATCTTGTTCAAGGTTATTACTTTCCAGTGTGTTCAGTATGAAGAAAAACAGACTATCAATCATTACTCTTCATTTTCTGGTTCTCATGCTAAATTTTCGCCAGGTCTTTCAACTGAGATTGACTAAAGTAATCATATCTGGCAACAGCACACCCAGATCACATTCTGATTTATAGCAATGAGGGCAAATCCCAGCACTTCATCTAAGTGGATGGTCCTTTGCGTGCAGACAAAGGGCTGCTTGTAAAAATGACTGGATCAAACTTTGACACTGCCTATAAAAAACAGCTTCTGAATGAAGTGGTGAAATCCACACTGCTTCCAAAAAGCCACAGTAGCTATTCTGTTTAGGACTGGGATAAGGTAGCAGAGAGCCCTTACAGAGCTAGTAGTCCAACCTTTATTATGTTTACATACAAAGAGCAAGCAGCTTGTTAAATGTCAGACAAGTTAATCATAGTAACATGACCTGTATCAGATTACTAGATATTTGAGCTTCTGCTAAAGACTGAAAAATTATCTTCAGTGACAAGCTCAATTTATACACTCTGTATTACAAAGCACAAATCTGGCAAATATAATAACTGATAAAAAACCAAAATTCCTCATCTTTCATCTGAATATCAATTTTAATCTTAAAATAATACATTTTACTACTGTAGCATTTCAGAAAGAAAGTAACTTTCAGCAAATTTACATTTATTAGAGTTGGGTGTCATTCTCCCAACATTGCTCAAGATTCTTCCATGAACAAATGTGTCAATATAATGTTTGTGCCTGTCATTAATCTACAAGAAATCAGAGAGCAGCAATAAAGAGGGAAAAAAGCACTGTACCAAAGACTGCCCTTGAGTGTGCACCACTGTGCCAAATATACCTAAGGTTTCACTTAAATCAGTTTAACTTACTTTTGAAAATCTTGCCTACCTCAACTTCTGTCATAGTTTACACAGGTGTGCACACAATTCATCAGGGCTGTAGAATTTACCATATAATGCAAAAAAGGTAAGCTTGATTTTTATTAATAAAAATTATAGTAACAGGAAATTAAATACTCTATCAATGCCAACCAGTTTAATTTTATTTTTTAGTTATTAAAGCTTTCCAAATTACTTTCATATCTATAAATCTTTGCTTCTTTTTAAACTGATATTTTCTGACAACCGCTTCCTATATCTTTCATAAGTCTAATTTCTTTTAGTTTTATCAGCCATTCTTCTTGTTCTATCAGCACTTTAGCTATCTCATTCATCTTTAGGTTTGAAAAAACATTCTTCTTGTCTATTAACTTTGTATGCACCAGTAGCTAACAGTATCACCTTCACTGCAGACTTCTAACCTGTAATTTTTTACGTGGTACCAAAAGAGAACAAGAACCTATCTAGATGCTATGTTATTATAACAGTAACACTTCTAATAAAAATCAAAACAACATTTGCAATCCTGTGATGACAACTCTTTGGAAACCTTTTCACATCCAGCTAACATGGCCCTATTCATATATTTGCTCTCTGTTTTCTTTTCAAGCAGTTTGGGGAAGTATGGTGCCAATAGTCTCATCAGGGACACTTACATCATCTGCCAAGGCTGATGCGCCATACAACATAGGCACAGGGCTCTGTTTTTCATAGTAATGCAGTTTTTCATGAATCTAGGAAGAATGGAAGAATGCAGTTTACTTAGCAGTAGAAGCAGAGTGACAACATAAGCTGGCTAGTTAAACAACTGCAAAGAAACAACCTCACGGAAGCATTTAGTAGTGAACATGTAGATATAATTCATCATCAGCTTCTGGTGAAGTGCTGAGCATATGAAGTCAGATGGAAAAAATGTTCAGTATGTAGACCAACCCACAGAAAAGCTAAACATTAGCTATTTCTTTTCTTCACTTTGATTTTCTGGACCTGTATTTCTCAAATATTTCCTCACTTATTATTCAGATTTGATAATACTGCTGAAAATGAAAAACGCCATGTTCATTTTGAAAAGGGACATAAATGAAGTAAGTTATTATTTATCAAGCTATACTTTGCGACACAATTTTAAGCATATCAGTGTAAAATAAGCACTAATAATTTAGTTCTAACATTATAGGAAGCCCGACTGAACGCAGTGAGACTTACTTTAAAGAGAAATTAACTCTTGGTTTCCTAATTTATTCAGTCAATATATCTTATACATATGTTTCCTAAATTTTATTAATCACATCAAAACAAGTTTCTTTTACATTGTATTATTTTATACAGGTTAACTTTTTTGAACAAAACTGGTAAGATGAAATTACCTGATTGTGTTTGAACACAATGATAATGCAATGGCTGTTGTTGTTGTGTGCCTTTAAGTCATTTCCAACTTATGATGACTCTAAGGACTCTAAGGTTTTCTTGGCAAGATTTGTTCAGAGCAGGTTTGCCTTGGCATTCCTCTGAGACTGAGAGCATGTGACTTGCCCCAAGTCACCCAGTGAGTTTCCATGACTCAGTGAGGATTCAAATCATGGTCTCCAGAGTCATACTCCAATGCTAAAACCACTATGCCATGCTGCCTGTTGTGCTGTTGTGTGTCATTTCTGACTTCAGGCAACCCTTAGGCAAACTTATCACAGTGTTTTCTTCACAAGATTTGTTCAGAGGAGGGTTGCCTTTGCAACCTCTGAAGCTGAGAGTGTGTGACTTGCCCAAGGTTACTCAATAGGTTTCCATGGCCAAGTGCAAATTTGAACCCTGGTCTCTAAAGTCATAATCCAATGCTCAAACCACTACACTACACTCCTTATAAAGCCTAATCACCTTGCCATAATAATTTACAGAAGATCTATTTCACACACAACTTTCCTGCTGATATGTGCCACAACATCTTCCTGTTTCTGTTTTTTTTTAAATTATCAGCAGAGAAATGATGGACTGATACTTTGTGACTACAATAAACTGCACACTTACGAGCATAAACAAACCTACCTTCCTGGGCTCAGCAGAGATGCTTCTAGCCCTCCTGCTTTGGGGGGATTACAATTCCAATCATCCTTGACAACTGGTTGAATACACTATCCTCTAAAGACCACAGAAACTTCATCATCTAGATTCCCGAAACCCAGATAAAAACCATAACTCATGAACTAGTGATGGTAGTAAAAGCCTATCTCTTATGTACGATAGCCAACAACCTTCTACAAACTTTGCAAAAATTTTAAAAGTCATGAAAAAAGATGGCCATCAGCACTCTGGGGAGGATAAAATTTATTTTGTATGAAGCAAGCCTGTGTTTGAGCTGGACATCATCACAGGGCTCTCAATGCATTCCTCATAACAATCAGAACAATTTATGCACGTTTACTCAAAAGCGTATCCCACTGTGTTCAGTCGTCCTTAATTCTAGGTAATTATGAGTAAGAGTATACCCTTAAAGCTTTTATAACTTCAGTTATTCTTTCCACATCATTTTTGGAGACAGGGCACTCATGATTCTATAAAGCATCCTGTACAGTAATAGAAAATGACTTCATACCTTGTATAGTACTAACAACACTGCATTTTCCTTTTCTCCTTTGTTCTTTTCTACAGTATTCCAGATTGGCATTTTCTAATGAGCGTTCCACAATATCTCCAAGATATCTTTCCTACCTGCACATGACTAATTGTGAGCTCATTAATGCATACTCAGACAGAGCTGTGTCTGCTAAAGGACACAACTTTCCACTTGCTTCTGCTAAATCTCCTCTTTCACTTTGTTTTCCAGTAATTCAACTATTGAGAGATTCTTTTCAAGCCTCTAGTCTCATCATTGCCCTGAATCACTAGCAGCCAACTGCAGACTTCTCTACCTCAGTATTACATTCTTACTCCACAACATGTCTGCACAAGCTAAACAACACCTGTTCCAATATCTGTCCTTGGGGAACCATACTGCTGAGTTCCTCCACTGTGAAAACGATTTAACTCTTACCCCATGTTTCATCTTTTTTAACCAATTATCACTCTGTAGTTTTGCTTTTAAAGACCTTAATGGTGGACTGTGAAAAATCTTTTTTGAAGACTTATACATTTAATCTTTTGTTTGCTAACACAAAAAAAATCTAAATACTTAAAGAAGCTTCAGAAAAATTGATATGTATACTCAACAGTTAATGATGCTTTCTAGTAGGTCCCTTCAGTAAAGTATTGAGTTGTGAACTCTGCAAGTTATGCCAGTCTTCCATCAACTAATTTCTGTTGAGTGGTTCAACAATTTCAGTGTCAAATTCTTACAAACTTCTGGACAAATGCTACCCAGGTCTTGTGTTTTTGGTTCTAAAAATTCTTCTTTTTACTATTTGAACATTGTTCAGATGGACCAGGTATAGATATCTATGATGTTTTCCACCTTAAAACTGGAAGCAAACAATTAATTTAGCTCTTCTGAAATGTCCTGTTCTTCTTTCACTATGTTGTCATTTAATGATCCTACTGACTCTAGCAGCCTAATCCTTGTCCTAGGCAAATTGGTAGAAAGCCAATTTCTAGCTTTTGATAAGCATAATGAAACTAGTTCTTTATTTGCCATACACAGATTACCTTTTTGGTCATGGATTTTACTGTTCCATCCCAACACGTTGGCTTCTCATGTTTCTGAACTGTATTTGTCTCTAGTACTCACAACATACCTGTATTTCACCCTGTCTGCTCTTCAACAGCCTAAGTAGCTTAAATTAGCATCAGATAGGCAAGTCACAGCATTATTAACATACTGACTATAAACCCAAACATGTACTTCATAATTTCACCCCTCAGTGTAACAGCCTTGCTTATTACTCATACCAGGTTCTGTTTGTCAGTGCGACATCTAATTAGGGGCTGGGATTGCATCCTTCTCTGAATGGGGTTGCAGTCCCTCTGAAAATCAAGTTGATAGCCTTCAGGTGCTCCTAGACCCAGTGTTGCTTCTAGGTGGCCAGGAAATTGCTCTTGCCAAGAGTTCCTTTTTCCAGCTTTCAGATGGTACGCCCGCTGTGCCTCTTCCAACAGAGGGCAGATATAGTCACAATGGTTCATATCTCCCAATTAGACTACTATAAGAGGCTCTGCATGAGGTTGTCCCTGAAAAGTGTTTGGAAGCCATAGCAGCCAGATTTGCTGGGTTTCCATTTTCAGAACAACATATCATCAGTCTTGGAGGAATTGTACTGGCTTTGTTTCTGAGTTCTCATTTCAAAAAGTTCTAAATGGCTTGAATGATTTGACTGCCTCCTCACATATGAGCTTGTCTTAAATTGAAGATCATCAACAGAGACTCTGTTGCCTTCTCCACCATCCTGTGAGGTTAGGCTGATAGGTACATGTGAGATGAGGCCAGCCTTATCCCTTCTGAGTTTCTGGCAGCCGAAAATGTTATCTCAATTGGGCTTTTAGTCCAATTAGTCCACCCCTTAAAAATCAGAGGGGTCTGCTCTGGTTATTTTTATTTTTTTTAAAAAAAAAGTTTGTGATTTTAGAACTATTTTTAAAGTTTTCTTTTTAATCAGTGGGTTCTAGCCATGTATATCCTTCCTTAGATTTACTTTTTTATCCATTGTGTATCACTTCAGCAGTCCTGGGAAGCTGAGAAGCAATAAGCAACTGTCTAAATAAATAAATACAATATAATACAATCCAAAAGTATTTTTTTAAAACTTCCATAAGCTTAAGCAGAACAAATGTCAAAATTGGTTATAACTCCCCCGCCTTTACTCTCTGCACAGTTAGATTTTTTTTAAATGTTGATCTTCCTGAATGAAGCTCTTCTACTTTGGTATCTTTGTTCTGCACACAACAAAATAAATCAACTCTTAGTTGAAATTTCAGAGCTTTCATTCAAGTGAACTTTTCTGGTCAATAAGTAAGAAAATGTTTTGATGACTTTGCTTATAGGAAGAGGTCCCCTTCATGGGTGGAGGAAATTCAGATTAAAGCCAAACAAGTAACTCTTCCTCCAAGATAAATTCTTCCGCACTTTTTAAAGCCAAATTCCCTGTACTAAAACTGCAGGAAGAACTTCTAAAGCTGGATACGGTTTTGTTGTGAAGTTTAATCTCAAGTTTCTTAGATCTTTTACACTTCAGTACATTTTAAATACTGAATTAATCTCTTCTATTTGAGACGAAAATATTAAAGTCTGGCAACAAATGTATTTTATAAGTGCAGTGATTAATACTTAACATTACCAGACCTTGCTTTCTCTAAAACCTTAGGTCCCTTAAAAAGATTTGTAAGAATACCACATGCTCTCTGTACAAAAATTCACCAAGACAAAATACTTGTTGTTGTCATTGTTGTTGTGTGCCTTCAAGTTGTTTCCAACTTATGGCAACCTTAAGGTGAACCTTTCATGGGGTTTTCTTGGGCTGAGAGTATATGACGTGCCCAAAGTAACCCAGTGAGTTTCTATGGCCAAGAGGGGAATCAAACCCTGGTCTCTAGGATCATAGTCCAACACTCAAACTACTACAGCACATTGGCTCCAAAATACACATATTCCTTTTCAAACATGCAGTGTAATATTATATTCAAAGGGTAAATGAATTCTGCTTCAATATTTATCTTCTGAACATGCTCACTAAGTAGCTGCAGGCAGCACTCTGAGGCACAGTCCTCGGTTATGGTTGCATTTTGACTAGAAACCTTGGCTTATTAAACCACACCATGAACAACAATGGTTTCCTCATCACTCCTTTGGTCGCATGAGTCAATAAACAAATGAAGCACAAATGGATGACAGTTATCACTTCATATGGGATTGTTGTGCATAAACTCTCCCTCTTTTCCATTTTAAATTTATTTCTAATGTCAGTAATAGACTGCATGAAGGTGATTAAAGTGAAGTTTTATTCTGACAACACAAATGTGCTCCTGGCTAGTCAAAAAGCAGAGCAGGGAACAGAGAGTCAACCTTTGGTGGATAGGGTTACACTGCCCATGAAGACAGAGGTTCACAGTTTGGATACACTCTTGATTTAAGCTTGGACCCTGGGGTGAATAGGATTTGTACTATTGAAGTTAGTAAGCCAGCTGCATCCATTTCTGAAAATAGCTAATCTCATCATAGTAACGCATGCCTTTTTTACAACCCATTTGCATTATTATAATATATTCTGTACAAAGATGCTTTCAGAGACTATTCAGCAACTTTAGTCGGCTCAAAAGTCCACAACCAGCCAGGATGACTGGGAGTGGTTAAAGGGAAAACACAATTCCCTTCTTGTTTATTATTTATTTACAGTATTTCTATATCATCCTCCCAGCACACAAAGGCTCCCAAGGAGATGAACAAATAAAAATCAATAAAAACAATACAGAGATAAAACATTTTAAAGTGCATCATAAAACTCTTTAAAAGTTCCCAAAAACAATCTAAAAATAGTCCTAGAACGCAGTTTTAAAACAGTTAAAACATCAATTTCAAATGCTGAATGTTATGTGGAATAGCACTGTTTTGGCTACCCTCCAGAAGCTTAGAAGAGATGGGGCCAACCTAATTTGTCAAGATAGGGAGCTCCACAGTCAAGGTGCTGCGACAGAGAAAGCCCTGTTGTATGTACCTACCAACTCAAATTCATGAGTAGTTGAGAAGAGCCTCCTTTGAAGATCTCAAATTTCTGCAGGCTTACAGATGAGGTGGCAGTCTTTCAAATACCTTGTCCCTAAATCATTTAAGGCTTTATAGGTCAACACCAGCACCTTGAACTTAGCTCGAAAGCAAAATGGGAGCCAGGGTAGTTCTTGCAGGACTAATGTTACATTGTTTATACCTGACACCAGTCTGGCTGCTGCATTTTGTACTAGTTCCATCTTCTAAACTTTGTTCAAAGGCAGCCCAACACAGAGAACATACTAGTCTAGTCAAGAAGTAACTAAGGCATGAACCACCGTGGCCAGATTATCCTTCCTCAAGAAAGGGTGCATCTGGCGTGCCACCTTACACTGGGCATAGCTGCTCCTGGCAATTGCAGCAACCTAGCTTTCCAAGAGTAGCGCTGAGTCCAAGAGCTCTCTCAAGCTGATCTTTCAAAGGGAGAGCAACCTCTCCAGAACAGGGTGTGATCGCAGTCCCAGATTGGTTTTCCTACTGACCAGCAGCACATCCACTTTGTCTGGATTAAGCCTTGGTCTGCTCACTCATATCCAGTCATTTACTACTTCAGACAATGATTCAGTACTACCACAGTTATAACTAGAGGTGGGCAACATACGGCTCACAGGCCTCATGTCATCCTAGGATACCCCAACTGCATCCCACAGGACCCCCCAAAGCCCCCATATGGCTCTCATATTTTTCTAAAAAAAATTAGGCTGATTTTAAGGTTATTTTTGCCCCCTAAACATCTCAACTACCCCAAAACTACCTAAAAAGGCAACAGTTTGCTCCCCTACTCCCATACCCCTAAACCTCCTCACAGGGGACAAAAAAAGGCCAAAGATCAGCCAAAATGGCAGCCAGAAGAAGCATCATGTCACTTTGGACATGCTGAAATGCACTGCTGTGGCTCACTGGACACAGGAAGGAAAAACAGCTCCTGCCCTGTTTATAATTGCTTAACCCTGTTACAACAGATTCACTGGCCAGTAATCTGTTTTTGGTTACAATTCACAATGTTGACTGTAACCTAAATCCTATACAGCTTGGGACCAGACTATCTGAAGGACCATATTTCCCACAGAACAGAGGTTCTTAACCTGGGGTCCATGGAGCCTTCACAGAGGGTCTATGAAACTTTGCTGCTGAACACCAATAGCAGTGGCAGCAACAGAGGTGTGGCAGCAGGATGTGTGTGCAGGTGCTGAAACTACTCCCTCATTTGAAAACAAGGCCTGCATAGCAGTACCAACAGGAGAAGCAAGTGCTGTAGTCAGGCTTACAATCTAAAAAGACCCTGGAAAGAAAAAGGAGGGTGGGAAGAGGACCATGAATGCCCATGTGAGTGAGCACCCACCAGAGAAACTTTTGAGTGGTGGCTGAGGGTGAATGGAAGAAGGCGGTGATGCAACGACCACAAGGAGGCCCAGCTTCTGCATCTCCATGGCAATGTCATCCTGTGCACACGATGTTAAATCCCATCTTTTCTTATGAGAAAAAGGCACCACCTGCACCTCTCTTCTCCTGGTTACCTTGGAAATGAAGGGAAGTTGGGCCAGTTTTGGCAGTTGCACCCCTCACCAGCTAACATGTCCCAGATGAAAGGAACACCATTGCAGGTGTATGCACGCACCCAAATTATCACTCTGGAGACCAGGTTTTGAATTCCCATTTGGACATGGAAACTCACCGGGTGACCTCAGACAAGTCACATTCTCTCAGCTTCACAGAAGGGCAAAGACAACAATCTTGCCAAGAAAACCTCCATGAATTGACCACCTTAGGGTCACTGTTTATCAGTTTTCAAAGGGGAGAGACACTTTGTTGTTGTGTGTCTTCAAGTCACTTTTGATTATGGCAACCCTAAAGAGAACGTATCATGGTGGATTTTTTTGGCAAGATTTGTTCAGAGGGGTTTGCCTTTGCCTTCCACTGAGGCTGAGGGAATGTGTCTTGCCCATGGTCACCAAGGGTCTGAGTGGAGATTTGAATCCTAGTCTCCAGAGGCTTTTAATAAATAAATAAGCATTTGAATGTTTAAATAAATATTCAAATATTTAAATCTAAATTTAAATATTTAAATCTTGAATTAAGTTTGGAGGGATCCTGGCAACAAATTATATTTCCAAGGGGGCCCCAGTAAAGAAAACGCTAAGAACCACTGTCAGGAGGAGCAGCTGTCTCTTTCAGGAGGACCCCTTTCCTGGTCCATCAACCTTACAAGTGCAATTGGCATCATGAGATATGGCCTTCTTGGTGGTAGCATCATGGCTGCAGAATTTCCTGCCAAAAAGGGTTAGATTAGCTCTTTCTCTGTTCTCCTTCTGCTGTCAAGGCAAAGACATTTTTATTCAGGCACAACTGAGTGGCTGTTGAGAAAGTGGCTTTTAATGAACAATTGCTGCAGTATTTAATGAATAGTGTTTTATTACTATAATCTGTTTAATCATGTTTTTAGGATTATTACTTGTCTTTTTTAAAAATCTGTAAGTGATTTTAATTTTGTTGTAAGATGTCTTGAACCCAATCCTGGAAGAATGTCATGATGTAAGTCAAACAAATGAACAAGCTAGGATTTGTAAAATGACAGGAAACCCTGGTTTAAAGCAATCTTGCCATCTTGTCTTGTTTGAGTTGGGAAAAATCCAGAGATATGCCTCTTGTATGGAAGAAAAGCAGAAATTATATTTACAGGTACAGCATCACCTCTGACTATTCTAACTTTCTAATGAAGATTACAGAAATCAGATCTGCAAGCAAATACTTTCTAAATTCAAACACATGCAGTGTGCCTGTATAAGTAAAGTACAGAAATGCAACACACAGCATCTACAATTTTCATTCTTGAGTTGCCTGTTAAGATGCTTGCCACAGAATGGACACCACATGTCTAGCACAAATATCCTAATGGTAACACAGTTGGCAACTGAATAAGATTTCTTTCTGAAGACAATTTGTATGACATCATGCAATCTGCACAGCAAACGTGTTTTTGAGAAGGGGTCGAGATAGTTATTTTAAAACACTGTGTTTTAAAATTTTTGTTAACAAGAATGTCAGCTATAAATTAAGAAAACATAAACATGAAAACCACATGCTTATAGCTCACACACACCCTTAAATGAAAAGGCTTGAAAGTTAGAGACTGTGTGTTACATTCAATATGCATATGTATGAAACAAACAAACAAAAAAAGTGCAGGTTGAGTAGCTGTTATCTGAAAATCCAGAATCTGAAATTTTCCAAAATCCGGAAGTTTTGAAAAGCAAAATCCAGCTATTGTTTCCTTAGAAATAGAGCACATATCAGTGGAAGCACTATAAATTCTTATTAGTAGCACCAGACTTAACATTCATTTCTGAAAAGCCTGGCCTGACATATGTGACATACCATTCTTCTGAGACAACTCTGTTTTCTCTGAATCCCCACAGCACACATCCAGCAATGTTGGTGTAGAAGAAACTGAGCATGCCTAAACTGAGGAATTACATTCTATCGCTGTCGCTCCCATCACCTTAGAATCTTGTAAGTGAATTTAAATAAATTTAAAGTTTAAATGAATTTAAAGTTAAATTTGATCAAAGCACTTGGACCTCTATATTGTGCTTTTAATTTCTTCTGAAAAATAGGCATACTTCCATTAGAAAAAAAAATTGCCCTTAAAGGGTGAAGAGCTCTCCATTCATGTTTCATTTTGGCTCTGTTACAGCTTCTTCTCTAGTGCTTGCTCTGGCAACAACTTTACTTCTGCTTGAAACTGATTCAAAACTATTTTTTTCTAGATTTCTAAAATTCTTATCACAATATGTCATGCAGCCTACTGGTCCAGTTGTACAATATTAGTACTACTCTATCTTACTGAGTGCCAGGATGGTGTGGTCATTTCAGTGCTGGACAAGGACTCTAGGAGACCAGGGTTCAAATCCCTGCTTGGCTAAGTAACCTTACAGGCTGACCTTGGGCAAGCCACATTCTCTCATTCTCAGAGGAAGGCAATGGCTAAACCCCCTTTGGACAAATCTTGCCAAGAAAACCTCATGACACAGTCACTGTCAGGATGCATGGCTCCTGTCATAATACATATCTGCTGGATGTATATTAGAATATACAGGGTAGTCAGTGTAGGGAAATGCTGGAGTTAAGAGTGCCATAAATTATCAAATGCCAAGTACTGATTGTAACAATGTATCTGTTTAAAGCTTGTGGGTGTATTCAAAAGTATCAAATGGTTAATTGCTTTATTGCTCCATGTTCCCATGTATCCAGGAGATGGGGAGAAGATCAGAGAGTGGGGAAAGGAAAGGACCAAAACATATCGTTGAACCAGAGATGTTCAGAGATAAGAAACAGGGAACACGTTCTTGCCTGAAGGATGAAAGACAAGTAAACAACTGAGAGTCTGGGAAATGTCTAAAGATGTGGGGGGATGTTAAATTGATGATCCTCTCCCATCACAGCTTTACACACCTAAATTTGTACGTGAAGGTACAAAATCTGTGAATGCCATATATGAATGCCATGTGCTGTGTTGCTTGCTTGCTACAAATTAACACTACTGTCTACCTCAGAGCAGAATTTATGGGTTGTGAATTATCCAGGGCATGACAGTCACCTTGGGATTGCCAAAAGTCAGAAATGACTTGTTTCTTATTCAAGTTACACAAATGACTTCCTCATGTTGTCTGTATTTATCAACAACAATCTTACTGCACTAAAATTACTTTGGATTGATGTGTGCATGGTATTGGATGCAAAGTATTTTTGGTTCAGAGTCAAATCTAATGTTCTTAACCAAAAGAAAGGAGAAAAAAGGTTGTCATAATGCGATTTTTTAAAAAAAATCTAAATAAATATCTAATATAGCTAACATACTTCAAAAGAAAGCATAATTAGTAAATGATGTCAAATATTGCAGGGTGGCAAAAACCAAAGGAGACTACCAAAAAAAAAATAAATAAAAAAATCCAAAGTCATATCTCTAAATGACTGATTTATTAGATTTGGCTAAGTCCAGAAAGCTTAATATATATAGTGATTGAGTCCAAATTGGTGGTGACTTATGAGAAAAAGATCTTGTGGTCATAGTAACTAGCTCAATGATAATATCAATGCAATACAAGGGAGCTGTGTTGGCCATGCAGCAAAATATAATAAAATCCAAAATTCAAAGAGTGATACCTTTATTGGCCAACCAAAATGCTCAAATTCACCCTGCCAGCTTTCGAAGTTCTACTGGCTTCTTCATCTAACAAAAGATATTTTTAAAAAACCATACAGGAGAAAAAAAGTGATAATGGTAGACCCATAGGCTTATATTTTGTACATGTTATTCTGGAAGATCTCTAGGCCACTCCCCTTCTTGGCCATGTGGAAACCAGGGATTAAAGGATACAGTGAAGGGGCCAACTCTATGCTAGAAATTACTATGAAAGATTGAACACAAAATGGCCGGTATCATAAGGCCTTATCTAGCACAAAATTGCATTCAGAATGCCATGTATGAAAGTACTTCATCCCAAAAAGGATAAAAAAGGCAATTAAAATTAAAAAGGGCTTGGAGCACCAACCCTATGTGGAAGATTAGAGAAACTGTGACTTTATAGTTTAGAACAAAGATGGCAAACTGGAGAAAATTATGATACATAAATAATGTGAAGAAAGCAAGGAAGCAAAAAAAACCCTCTTCATCTCTCTTCCATAATAGTAGAACTAACCAACACCCAATAAATTTGGGCGACAATATCTCCAACATTGACCAAAGAAAGTACTTTAGGCAATATATATCTAATATCACAAGATGTGCTGCTGGTCCCTGGCAAACTAAATGTGGCATATATATGTATGCCTTTTAATATGCAAAGAGAAATCACACACAGAAAGGGAGGAATAACAAATGGGTTGGCAGAAGACAGGGAGTTTAACCCTTCCATGCCCAATGGGAACGTAAAAAAAAATCTGCTCCTGAATTGAAGCCTTCCTTCCAATATAAACAGCTTTGAAGGGGTGATTTTTGTAATACTACAGTAGACAATAACATTCACCCTCCCTAAATGCTATCATCTCAGTATTCATCATCCTACTCTTTATTTTAAAATATGCATTTTAAGTGGAAGACACATTTACTATCGTGTTTAATATCGCATTAGACAAATTCACAGAAGAAAATTCTACTGTGGCTACTACTCATGAGAGCTTAATGGAAAATCTGGATTGCGATGCCATATGCCATTCAATAGGCATTTCTGTAGAGTAACAGCAAAAAAGAGCTATCTGCTTTCATAATCTCCAAGTGGCTTTTCCAGACCCAGAAAAGTTTGCTGTGCCACCAGAGGGGAAAGAATGTGTAAGCTTTCAGTCTGGCTACTGGATCAACAGAACTTTCACTTTCATCATGCACCCCTACATACACTTCTAAATCATATACCATTTCTCCAGAATATGAAAAAATCACTTTGTAAAAGTCTCCCCAATACCTGACACACTGTTTTAAACTTATTTTTATTCTACATTACTATGTTAGAAAAGTAATTCACTGAATTATTTTTGCACTGCACATTACTTCTTTAAAAATTGAGACTGATAAAACAGTGGCACAAAAAGAAAAACTAAAAAAAGATAATGACACATTGCAGGTAATTGCAGGTAATGTGTTACATTGCTAGTAATGTGTTGCTTCCAAATTCTATGTTCTTCAGATTAGAAGAGCAACACTTCTCCATGAATGCTACAATGCAAGTAAACTTTTCAGACTTTTTAGCTGTAACTCTCACTGACCAAAAAGAAATTTACTAGTTATTATGTAAGATGCATCACAGATATACAGAAAGTAAGTAGCAGTCCATAACAAAGCACACATACCTAACAGGGTCCATTACTATTATCTTCATAATGACTCAACTGCCTAAGCAGTAAAAAAGATGGCATTCCTAATTTTACAGACTTCTTGAGATACATCAGAATACCAACAATTGCACAAATTTCACAGAAACTGTAGTTTGAGTAAACAACATTTGACAGTGAACTTCCTTCTTTTCAAATGACTTCTGCTTCTTGGATATAGAACAAACTCTAGACAAGACTGGACCTCTGCACTACATCTATCGGGATTTTTTTAGTAACTAAAAGGTGCTAAGCTTAAGCAATTCTTAAATTCCTGTCCATTTTGCTTTATGGATTGTAGACATTTCCAAGAAACTTTTTGAGAGAATTGAAAGATTATCTGATCCTCTTTAAAAGTAGATTATATAGATTTGCAACACAAAATATAACTAGTACATGGGCCAAAGAGGACTTTTTTAAGCCAACACATATCTACAGTCCTGTTCTATGCCAGCTGTTGTAATAAGACATCACCATTAGAAAGATGTGCATTGGAGACATCTGATCAGAAAAAGCACTCAGGAATTGAAGAAGACGAGGATATATTTGAGTTTGATATTTGTGGAAGTTTAGTATGACGCCTTCTGATACAGATGACAAAACAGCCAGTGGACTTTTATCTTGTCTTTCAGATTAATTAAAACTCCCAAGGAAGCATACAAAATTAAGAACAGAAAAGCATACAAATTTAAGGCAACAACAGATTGGGGAGGAATAACAGCAGTTTCACTAAACACAGATTTTTTTTAAAGACCTGAATAAATAAGGTCTTTGTCTTTTTCTCAAAAGATTTGCCTCTTTGAGAAGAATGTGCCAAAACCACAACACTACTATATTATTAATGTAGCTTCACCAACCAAGCATAGAGTCAGATATGCAAACTCTGAATCTCATCTGTCAAGCGAAAGTAGAACTCCATTTAGATCTAACAAGCTGCCTACTATCAACATCTCTGGTCTTCTCTGAAACAAGCTTCATTTTATTGGCCTTCAACTAGTTCATTTTTTTCAGCGCTGATGTAATGTGCTCTTGATGATCTGGTTAAAGTGACTCACCACCACATTTTATAGAAGCTAGCTTTCCAACTAGCTTTTGGGCCAGCCTCTCATTACAAGCCTTATATAGCCTCTGAGTGGTGAGAGCTTAATGCTGGCTCACCCCACTGAACAGAACTATATCTAACCAGATGCAGTTAGAAGACCAAACATCTTCATAATTCAAATTCCCTGAAGTAACTACATATCCACTCCAAGACTGAAAACCTGATGTTTCAAATGACTCTGGCCATAGTCCTGGTGGGAATACAATCATACACGTTGAAGGAAGAGACGGAAAACTGTTCCCCTTCAGTTATTTTGGGACTGTAAATCCCATAATCCTTCACTACTAACTATGCTAAGCATAGTTATTGGAAATTAAAGCTCCCAAAACCCCATCTTTACTGCCACAGTTGCCTACCTATGGTGTAACTGATTTGCCACAGGACCCAATGACAACCTCCTTGCTTCCTCTTTTCCTTCCTCTAGGGGTGAAAGCCTTCTCTCCCTGACATGAAAAGCCAACATATTTCTCATTTCCACAAGCCCCTTCCCTACTTAGTCCAGGCAGGGATCAACCACAAACTCAAAGGACAGGAAATCATAGTACAAGTGGAACAATTATGACTATAAATACAAAAGTCATAAAGCAGTTTTGCAAATAGGAGAGTACAAAATACCTGAACATTTACCAATTTTGACTGGACACATCCATGGATTATTCTACCAAGTTTATTCTATTCATGATCAACTTCAATATATTTATATGCGGAACACAATTTTCAACGGATGCAAGCCAATTAAAGAGTCTTACTAGAATTTCAGTTGACTTTGTTAAAGGAAATTATTTTAAATTAATGTGGGTACTGAACTGCTGCCATATTTTACCTCAAAAATATATCCCGTCTAATTTTTGCTGTGAACATTTGTTTATTTAAGCTAAACTCCAGGCCTTGAATGTTGACCATGAAGGAGTCTCATATTTCCTGCTACTATTTCGTGCTACCTCATTCTAAACAAGGGCAAACATCATATGTTTGTTACATTAGTGTATACTGCCAAAACATCACTATTAAATGAAATCATCTCTGTATTTTTGGTAGAATCCCTTAACAACTTCCATTCCTCACAGAAGCACAGAGTTGAAACAAGGCTGTTTTGTTTTCACTGGGTAACTGTTTGATTCTTGGTTTACTAGAAACTGCTCAAAAATGTTTTTCCATAAGCGCTTCGCAAAAAAGAATGAGCATTTAAGTGTGGTTTACCTTTACCAACGAATGAAGGCTTTTTTCTCCAAACATATCCCAGAGGAAGGTCAGGTCTTCCTGGCTGTCCACATGTGGCTGCAGCTGGGCTGGCAAGGAAGCCAACAGCTCATACAAACCTATGAAGTGAAAATAAAACACAAAGTGAAAGCTAAGGGTGATCTCATTAATTTCACTGAGACCTCCTGTATAACATGGAACCTGTACCATTTTTATATTAAAGCAATAGTGAGCATGGAAGTAGCCAACAAAACATTAAAGAGCCAGAGAGAGGTTTTATTTTTTATTTTTTCTGAAAGGAGAAGTTACTAGCAGGGTACTTTTTACTTTATTAACAGTTGCTAAAGCTTCTACAGCAATATATTTACTTAACACTGTACCAAGAATTCATAAAGCTTTTTGGAAAGGGACAAAACCCAGGAACACATACATTCCTTTGCTTAATCGTTATTCCATTTCCCTTGATGTTAGAATGAAATGAGTCATGAATAGGAAAAACATCCTTATAAGAACAGAAAATGGATAGGGTGGTCCATTAAAAAGAGTTTGCGGTTTCTCTAAATATTTCTCACCAATACATTGCTTTTGTAAAAGATCTTGGATTTAATAGATGCACAGAAAAATAAAACTTCATTGCTAGCTATTCAGCAATCAACTCTTAAGCAAAACCCTTACATGCTTAAGTTACATTTTGTCAGAAAGTATGCACACTTAGGGTTTATCCAAGCTTCTCTACAGGATTAAAGCAATGGCTGGTCCCAGTTATTTGTGGCACATATCAGAGCAGTTTCCCAGGGCAGACAGTAGCACACTGTTTTCACAGTAGCATACGGCATAAAACTATCCATCATACTGCTGTCCAAGAAACATAGCCACATGTCTTCCAGCAGCATTCTCCAGGGAGGTAACCTGGCATGAACAGATATCAATTCAGAGCACATGCTTAGTTTTTCTACTGGGATTCTTTTGGAAGGTGAAGCAGAGAAAAATCTCTCTCTGCTGTGGATCAGGACAGCAAATACCGATAACCTCTTGGCCTATATGTGACCCAACTATTATTTTTATTCCATTGCTACAATACTGAACATATTTCCTAAGAAATAAGCTCCAGTGAACTCAGTATGCCTTTTTTTCTGCCCAAAAATGTTCGTGACCAGACCAAGTATTGTTCATCATAAAAATAAATTTCCAAAAGAATTGCCTATTAAATTGCATTCTCTCAAGCTACTCAATAATCTATGACTATGGCAATCATTTCCTTAAAACATATAACTTCAACATTTAAACTCAACCATGTTGCACAACCTTTGGAGTGATTAGATGTCTGTTCTATAATTAAATACAGCACCTTTGGGAACAGTGTAATGTATTCCTATTTTTTTCCTGGCGTTGCTTATTAAAGTATGCTGGAAAAAAACCCACTTCCAGACATCATTTCTGATGGGCTTTTAGAAGGCAATGATCATATTAAAAACCTTACTCTATTTTAAACCTACTCTTTTTATTACTATCGCGGGGAGGGATAAGAACAGTAGAATATTCAACTCACTACAGTTTTTCACAGGTGTAAAAAAAAATCACTGAACTGAGACCAACTACACCCAGTACTGGCACTTACCCTAACAGATTGCAAGCTCAGTCCTCAATTCTTGTTTCTACAGTTTAGATTTACAGAATCAAAGCACATGATGCAAATGTATGTATCATTAGGTACACAGCATCCTAAAACTACTGTCTGAACAACACTGATCAACACTAGATGGAGCCATATTAGTACCAAGTGGACAGTTTAGCATCCACTTTCTATTTAAAGCAGCAAATGTTCAACAAAGCAAATACTGGAAATTATATTTTAAAGGATACTGACTAACTGAACATAAAAAAATCTCTTCTTCCATCCCATTTTATAAATAAGATGCAAGTATAAAAATTGAACACTTCAATCTACTTCTTGCAGTAACTGCACATTTCTTCTCTCTATATAAAAGAAGAGAAATTATACTGTTGAAAACAAGGATGGAACATTTTAAAACCTTTACTTCTCAAACCATCACTAACCACGCATCCATAGTATGAGGAAAACTTATAGCAATGGTGTTTGGAAAGCCCATTTCTAAATAAATCTATTTTTATACTTTTGATATAACTCAGTGCCTTCACTTTCAACCTGTAGATGAATCTCCACAGAACAGTGAAGCCAGAAAAAGGAGACGTTCTTGGCATTAATTTGGCTAAAAGTTAACCTGATCAGCTTTATGGAGACAAGACAGAGGCATGTTTTCAGAGCTTTCCACACACATTGCTTCCTCTCAGGAGCAGACTGGAATAGCTTAGCACCTATTGACCAATGCTGTTTAAACTTTCCGCCATACAGGAACTCCTCAAGAATCACTCTGAATAGCAACGCAGGGGAAGTTCTAGAGTACATAGTGTATTCAAACAGAGCAGACAGAGGTGTGCTGCAAGGATGAAGAATGCATTCCTATGGCTGAGCATGCTTAAGATACATAAGGAAGCTTGTCTGTCATTACTGATAATTAAGAAGGAATTAAGTGATTTCCTAAATAGTTTGAGTCACTGATGTACTATGTGAACCTATGTGTGTCTTATAGTTTCAGCCTTGGAATTCTAGTTGGCTGAGGTTATGAATCCCTGACTTCACTAACTAGTCTATGATTACAGAGGTGCTCTAGGAAGAAATAATACTTGTTCAAGTACAGTCTGGCCACTTCATCCATGTGACTGGTATACACAATTTCACTTACCTTTGCAGAAATGTGGTCCAAAAATATTAATTTGAATATCTTTTTTTGACCACATGTTGTTAATTTTTATGTTTTTATAAGTTGCACACTAGCTTTGGATTGCAAATATTGGCTACAATGCCTTTTTTCTCCTAGATTCTAAAGTTCTATACAGTTTCAGGGCCTTCTCTCCAAGCTGCATACTCATCTCTATGCCTAAATTGTTCATCTCACTGAAAAAAAAGCAGCATTTGCTATTATCCGGATTTTTCATTATCCGTGATAAGTTCAGGAACATATTACTTGGGGATATGGGAGATGTACGTAGTTTAACTTTACTGTATGGACATACCTTCAGTGGCATTCTTGTTATATAACCCCCAAATTAGTTTAATAAAGCCCTCCAAACTATGAGAATGCTAAACATTTCAGATAAGACAAGCTGGTATATTTTGTTCACTTATTTTGCATACTTCAGGTTTGAGGATCTCTGGTCAGAAGTGTCTAAACGGTATAATGTTTTATTTTAGGCTGATCCAATTAGGCTACTACTCACCCCTGTATGTCAGCAATTATTGTACTCTTTGCTTAGCCAATAAAGAAAAATTACAATTACAAAAAAACTGTAAAATCAACTTTGAAATAATACAAAGTTTGCTGTAGATGAGTGAGATGTTACTTACCCTTCACATTTACAAGAATAAATGATTCTAATCTCTTGTCTGCTAGTTTTAAACTTACAAATTGGTATCAGTGCTGCTGGTTTCACAAAAAAAACAAAAACAAAAAACCCAGACAGTTAACATATTTAAAAAAAACAAAGAAGGCTCTAAATTATGTTAAAAGAAATCAGTCCAACCTGGAAGTGTAGAACACCTGGTGTCTTTTCTGCTATCTGGTCAAAACAATAGCTTTTCTGTTATCTGCCAAAAACTCTCTGTGGGCAAGAAGCAGCTCTGTCTACAGTGCCTAAAGCATGAGCAACATCTCTTTCCTTGTATCCACATGTAAAGTACTTCTTGAAACATCTGCTGCCCATCCACAAGTTTCCTGGTATGAGTTTCCTGGTTTTGAATGTACTCACAAATTCACCCCTTGAACCACTGAGAAAAACATCTCTACAAGTACTGTCTTTAAAAGTCACATTCCTGATGTCTATAATAACAGCCAAAAGTGTTTCTAAAAAGTCAGCGCTGTATGTCAATGGTGTCTTTTCAGCAAGAAGCAACTAAGCCTTTGGTTGCATTCTACTTTCTTGCCAGTCTCAGGTTTTCACCTTGGTTGGGAATGCCACTTCTTTCATTCTATCCAAATCCATCTCACCTACCTCAGAAGAGGTGGCACTATGCTCTAAAAAGTATATTTAGTACATAAGAGGCTTAAAAAAGCATCTTTGTTTCATAGAATATACATCAGTGGGTATCAAGGATTACTTTGCCTTGCTGGGTTAAAACATGTATTCTATACTATTACAATTTGGCAAAGAATGCTAGACCAAAAGATGTGTGGGCACATCCTGTGAGATCAATGTTTACTAATAAGGCATTTGCAACAAAGTTATTACTACTCAAAATCTATAAGGCTGCAGTGTGGACCACACCAAACACTGGCATTAGGTTTTACAAAATAGATACATATAATCTACGGGGCAGCCTTTGCAAGGAAGGAGAGTGCTTCAAACAGTAGTATGAAAACAGACGTTCACACTCATAAAGCTTAAGTATAATCCATAGTGTATGGACTCCTCCTTTGCACCGCCGAAGAATGATACCTTGATTATTTACAGTGAAAGTTATCTTTAAAGATGCAGAGGAGCAACCTTTCTCCATCCCATCAGATGGCTGCAAATGTGTATACAAATAACATCAGCAAATTAGTGTGGCCACTGTTCTTAGTAGGGTGATTCCCCCCTTATGCAACTTTGACACTAAATTTGGCAAACCTAGTGAAAAACTGAGAGGAGGAGGAATGGAGTCTCCAAAAAACATTCTGGAAGAGGTGACTCCTGTCTCTGCTCCGACATGACAAAATTTTACTCACAATGTCTGGACTGTCTTCTGCATCTTTGAAGAATGACTCTGCACAGCAAATAATAAACACTTCAGCTACCTCTAAACTCACAGAAGTCAACCATTTTCAAAGCAAGAAGCAAATCACAATTACTAAGTTTTCAACATTCATCTCTAAGCATTTGAAGAGCATACTCTTTATGATTGGCAAAAAGCAAACTGTTATGGGGTGACACAATATAATTAATTTATCTGAAGCATTTATAGTGCTCATTTTACCCAAAAGATTCCCAGAGTGGTTTTATTGTTGTTGCATGCCTTCAAGCTGTTTCCAACTTATGGCAACCCTAAGGTGACCCTATCAAGGGGTTTTTTGGGCAAGATTTGTTTGGAGGGGGACTGCCTTTCCTTTGAAGGTGAGACAGTGTGACTTGCCCAAGGTCACCCAAGTGGCTTCTACAGTTGAGCAGGGATTCGACCCCTGGAGTCTCAATCCAATACTCAAATCACTACTCTATGTTGGTTCTCTTCCCAGAATGGTTTGCATAATTGAACAACTCCCACTCTCAGGTTTACAGTCTAAATAAAAGACATAGCACACACATAAATATAGGAGGAAGGAGGAGGAAAAATGTAATTCAGCAGCAGCTAAATCCAAGCACAGGTGCTATGCTTTTGTCTGCTCTTCTTCTTCTCAGCAGCCAGAGCCATGGCAGTTAGAACATGAACGAAGGGGCTCCCACCAATGGCTGGACCAAGGCACGATGGAGATGTACCTGTCCACTCTTCTTCCTCTTCTATATCCCAACATAAAAAGGATTGTGTATTTTCATGTTATTCTAATAATCTTCTGAATTTGTAATCCACTCCAGTTTCGGGGGAAAAAAATCTAGTTTTGAGGGCAGATTCAGTTATAGGTAACCATAGATGGAAAAGACATTTCAAATGTTTAAGTGCAAGTGAACTCTTCCAGAATTCAGACTGCATATCAACACAAGCAAACAGAACAGTCCTTATGAGGTGGCAGATTTTATGAAGGGTAAATGGCTTTTCTTAAAGGTTCTCCACTCCCATTTTACTGGATGCAGTAGTGCTCAAAAACTGGAGCAATTCTCTGGAATGTCTTGAAGTTAAACAAATGACAAACTGAAAGATACAGAATGAGCTTTTGAAGGCAGGATTTTGGCATTTGAGAACAAATAAATCTAACGTTAAGACTATTCTTGATTATTTATTTTTCCCAAGTTAATCTCCAAACTAGATAATGAAAACTCACTTGGCTGTAACTTATGATTAACTATGTTGTTCAGCAATAGTATTGCCTCCATGATAATTTTGTACAACAGGGTTAGTAAGCAGTTGTACCATGATACAGATGACAGTTTTCCAGTCACAGCATGCGTTAGTATATAACACATACACATACACTTCAAACTACAAGTTGACACAGCTGGTTAAATGTAATTCCACACTTTCTTATACACACTCATACCACTCTCAACCTGCCCTCCCATCTGTGTAGTATCAGATTATACACTGAAGATCTACATGAGCCATGTACACTCAGTATCACATAAAACTTAAAAAAAAAATGCTGGAATTCTTCAAATACAATGATGTTTCAACTTTTTTTACTTAAAAAAATAGTCTGCTAAAAACAGCTAAGCCATCATCTTTATCCACAATGCTATCTCAATATTTTGCAACACTGACTAACAGCAAGCTACTTTAAAGCCAAAGATGGAAGGAAAGCATCTGTGATTCTAAGATGCAGGTTTGATTCTTGACAGTGCCTCCAGTTTTTATACCTGGGCAAACCTGGGTGCTTTATATCAAAGATATTTGCTCTAACACATAGCTAACCAAATAAATGTTTGTGTATTTATTAAGATATTTCAAGCTTTATAACAGAACATCTCCAACCAGGGTATAACCTATGGAATAATTTTACAATAATCTGAAAGAACTTAAAACAATTCAAAGACATAGCTGTGTAAGTCTTTATAAACACGCAAAGGGATTTTGTAGCATGTCTGAGACTGAGAGAAAGATGTCTGTAACATAAGTTTTCATAGATTGAGTCTACTTCATCAGATGCAAATTAAAACACATGAACTATCACATAAAATCTGCATCTCATCTGCATCTGCATCCAACGGACTGAAAAATGAACCATGAATTCACTATCCCAAAATGCTTGAATGAACAGTTTAGGTTTTAATTTGTCACCAAAATAAGGCCCATGTTGGTACTAGCATAGCCAAGAAATTCCATCATCGTGTCTCTACCTATTATATGAATCCCAATGGTGGGGCACAACAAAGAGCCTTCCCAGCAGTTCTTAATGAACATGCAGGTATTATGCACACAGAAACCATCCCTCAAACAGCAAGATCCTAAGCCATTTAGGACCTTCATGTTTGACTGGTGAACAAACTAGTGGTCTGAGCTTTTAATCAATATATTACAGTGAGACCTGTGCATCTGCTAGAGTTAGAGGTGTAGGACTTCTGCAAAAGTGGAAAAATCACAAATATCAAAATCAGTGTGTGTGTGCCTGTCTGTGCAGGGGAAAGTGGGCACACAGGGTCAAAACCAGGTCAGGGAAAGGAGAGGAAAATGAGGTGGGTTCGCATGGCGGCACTATACATCCTCCTTCTTGCCCCTCTCTTTCTTGGATGTGAAGCGGACATTGGGAGAAGGTTTCTGGTGCTGAGAAATCAGGCTGTAAGCTGTCTTTAGCTGGCCAGGCAGCTGCAGGTAGAAAAAGAGGAGGACCAGAGGTGAGTTTTTAAAGGGCTGCATGGCCTGATCAGAGTCACCAAGAGGGAAGGTTCCCCTGGAAAAGAAGCACCTGAAGGTGGGGGGCAGAGAAACTAGCAAATAAACAAACTGGTGAAAGTCAAACCCATAAATGTGAAGGGCCAACTATATTTTGATCTATTCAGCACTTTGGTTATAGAGTTCAATTCAGTAACAGAACACACATATAATCATTCTGAACAGAGTACATAATTTTTCCTGTTGCTGAAAATCTGACTTCTTCAGAACTGAGAATTAGATTATTCCAACATTCCTAACAGTGACTGATCCAACTGCTTTCACAAAGCTTCTGAAAAAGGAATGGAATGAATGGCTGAAAAGATGACAGAACTGTAGGTTGTTCATGGAAGTAGTTTCACAAGGTAAACTGCCTTGAAGGAGGCCCCAGAGAATTAAAAAAAAAAACTGGTACCAATTATTGAAGTGTAGACTTGTAAACATTGTCTCCAGTACTTCCGTGATACTGTTTTCCTGAACTTTATTAATCTTACTGAATAAACGGACACATTGTCATAACAGTAATTTTATTTTTAAAAGACTTGCAAAAAGGTAATAAAATAATTCTTACAAATAATGGAAAATGAAAAGCACACAACTTTTTCCAGTTCTAGAGAACAGTTTCCGTTACTATTATTTTCTACACAAGACAGCTAGTTCCTAAGAGAAGAATAAATGGCTAAGAAATTGGGGAAAGTGCTCACGTGGTAAACCACTCAGAGTCCAGATGCTCAACATTCTTGACATCAGAGTGGAAAAATTTACTGTTAGTCTAGAGAAATTTAATATCACCATTCTTGTCATATCCCTCATAGCTTCATTATTAGAACAAGTCTGTGGAAGCTATAAAGGCGGGCTAAATGATAAAAAAATATGGTCACTGCGTTCCATCACTCTTACATATTACAAGAAAGCGCTAATCATGTCAGAGAGATTTTTAATCAATTTTATAACAAATGGACATTCATTTACTTTTCATTTGCTAAACAATTTATTACCTCAAAATTTTGAATCACGATGCCAAGCTAAGACTTCAAATTTTTACTGTAACTAAGGGGTAATAAACACTAAAGAACATATACCTAAGCCCAGAACAACACTGTAAAATTTTACTGTATTAATAAAACAGAACACACCAACCTTTTAAGTTTTCTGCTTTGACAATAGTCAAATAATCAGTACCGTTCATTACTATTTCTAACGGGCTTACGTTTTTCACAACTACAAAATCACATAAAATCAGTATATTTAACTGTTCAATAAGAGGGTCAGGTAATATTTATTATACAAAGCTAAATATCTAGTAACAAAAGTACCTACACTCTGATATTTATTACTCTACAGTACACAATATATTGGTATTACACCAAGGGATAACCACTCATGCTCGCATTTTGGTTGTTGCATAAGAACATTTTCTACACAGACATTTATATACATAATAGGGATTAATTAACACCATAAAAGATCCTAATAAATAAAGGCACATACACACTAAATGTAATGGTAAAGCACTATAAAGAATCTTTAACAATAATACCCAGGGCAGACACTGCACAATCCTAAAAACTGTCCATTGCTACAGATGTGAGAGATCATAACATTCCACAGGTTTATATACTACTACCAGTTGTTTTTAAGATTACACTGATATCTGGTCAAGATTCATAAGTCAACAGCAGCTTTGTAATAATAATGTAACAGTGAACCAGATTTCAAGAAGAGATAAGCTCTCTTCACTCAAATTAATCAACCTGCCTTCAAGCTCTTCCACCCTACGCTCAAATTAAACAGAAAGAAACCAGAATGTATTACTGAATTTTTTTATTATTAGTCGGCTATGCCAAAAAAACAGTCCTTTTTTTCTGTCATATGTTCAGAAAATCCAGGTTGCTCTCAAGAAGCAAGTCTAATATAATCAGGTACAAAAACCATTTTGAGAATTCATTTCAGAAAATCCCAGAAGACCTGTATCTTTTCAGGATTCTACACATTTTGAATAAGAAACTGCAAAAATTCCCTTTCAATTGCCACAGAATGGAAACACAGCAGGATATTAAGCAAATTCTTCAGTTTCAGTCAGTGACAAGGATGGGTAACATGTGCCCTTCCAAGTGGTGTTAGACTTCAGTTCCAGCATTCCTCAATATTAGATACGCTAAAGTGTGCTGATGGGAGTTGCAGGCCAACAAAAACTTGGAGGGCCACAGTTTCCCCACCTCTAGGTATAAATAAAACTTGGTTTTCTAAGATTTACAGAAATGTTCAATATGTCAAATAGGTGTAAAAATAATAACAGGAACATGTATCTGTACATTATATTAAGTTCTAACATATATTATTATTATTGAAATGCATTTTTCACCACACCCTTTCAAAAGATGCAAAGGGAGAACCTTTGGATGTAAACAACTTACTTCCACCACCACCCCACAAATGTACTGTTGTATTTCATGTACAACTTTGTCTGTATGAGGTACTGTACATGATGGCATCCAACACTAGTACATATCCATTTGCCTTAAATATAAATTAAACAATTACAAGTTTTTACTTTAAATTCTACCAATAATATTTAGTGCTCTCTCTTTAACCGTTTTCTTAAACATATAGACTCGGCAGAGCAAAAGAGATCCTCATGTGACAGTCTATGCCTGCTTATCATTTACTGAATTAAGAACTGTACACATAATTTGGATATGCAACTACATTCATGTCAAGGTATAGATGCCATCTGTCTGCACACAGGTTTGTTTTTTTTTAATGTGATGCATTTCAATGTGCAATCCACATCCACATTCTGAATTCCCATCTATACCCTCATGGTGAGTCACATACAAATCTTTTCTGTACAACTAGAGATATCTTGGGACAATATGCACACAGCTACACACACTCAATACAAGCTAGCATTGAGAAAATTAGCAACACCAGGTTCATCTACCTGTGTCACCTCCAGATCCAGTTGATAAAGCTGGCATGCTGACTACAAGGATACACACTAGAACAGCACTTCGCTCAGAAGTTGATAGTGAGTTTCAGTTCAACTACTTGCAGCCACTTTCTCTAGAAATATTTAGGCAATTTCGAAGCTGTCCTGGAAAGAACAGAAATATACACAAATAAAGAAAATCATTAATTTTAAGTAATTTGACAATAAAACCTAGTGTAGCAATCTGAAAGCTATTATTTCATACTTTAACAGATGTTATTTCAGAATCTCAAAAAACAAAAAAACAAAAAAAAAACCCAAAACCCATTGTGTCTTATTCATATTCTGTTTCTTTCATCTCATTTATATTCAAGAAAACATCTGTATTTACAGAAGATCCATATAGAAGACAGCCAATCAGCTGTCTGATACCAGTCTGATGTTTTTGTATTCACAAAGAAAATAAAAGGAAACCATCTTCTAGTTTGTTTTGATAACTGTAAGACCATATATTAGGTTCTCTACAAAAGCTGTACCCCAAGCCCTTGACAACCAGCTGTTAAGACTTAATCCTTCAAGAGTTCTATTTTGATGTTCTCCCATTCTAGCAGTAGAGATTACTACTGAAATAAATTCTTTATTGTGGAGTTTCCCATTGTCTCCTATAAACGTGGTAATGTTGTCAGTAAATTAATAGCATTATGTATTTTCTTTGTCCTCTCTGGATTGTATCTTTGAGATAGGTTGCATCTCCATGTTCTGTACTGAACTGATTTACCATCCTCTGGGAGATTTGACTGAATCTGAATTGGGCATGAGGAGACAGTGGAAAAGACAAGGTCCATTACATTACCAGGTGTTGTCATCAAGCTGTCTGTGAAAAGAGACTATTTGACTGAAATACCTTGTTTAAAAGGAAGAATGGGAGTGATTTTTAAAGGTTTAAGGATCTGGTTGTCGAATATTCAATACATGGAGCTCAGTTCGAGTTTGTGAATGGTCCTATATGCATTTAAGTTTGCAATGGATTGTTCTACAATTATGTGGCTGTTATACCTAACTCCTCCTTGAAGTAAAGAAAGGCAATAGCTACATACAAGTTAGCATTTTTTTTTTGTAAAAATAACTTGAAATGAGGCCAAGGACACACTGTACAGGTTTCACAAAACATCAATTCTGTTTGTCCTGATACAAATGTAACATCCACATGTCAAGGCCAGGAAATAAATTTTAAAACTTGGACACATAGTTACACCATTGTTGCAGAATCAGACTTGTCATTGCAGCCAACCAACTTTTTTTTTCTCACGTGATCATCATTATTTCTTAGCTGTGAATCAGAGAACTTCAATTCTACAGTGAAAGTATATTATCCATATGAACATATGGATTCCAAAGTTACCCATTAAGATTGCAGAAACTCAAGTTTAAAGAATAAAGATTTATTCATCTAGAAAATACTCAGTATTAACAACAGTGGATGCCATTCCTCATTTTCTTTATTGTGGTTAAATTCTTCAATATTAACTTTCAAAACCCCTTATTTTAAAGAGTTGTGTGGTATGAAGTTATTCCCTCCAGAATCTCTATGTATATATTAGTGAAAATAAATGACCTGGTGAAATCCTTCCCAGTAAAAGCTTAATATTTTTTGGAATGAAACAAGATTCTTCTCCCACAAACTTGTAAATTAAGTTACATTTTTTCAAGTGATGTTTGCTTTGGCTAAATTTGTTTTAAAATGCTTTGTAATTTTGTATCAGAATCTAACTATAAGCACTGGTGACTGTTGCATGGAATCGATTTGTTACAACACAGAAATACCAGCTGTTATAGTATGTCCTGAGAGGGATTACCGAATATTCTTAAATTGAAGTTCAATCCATCTTTCCATAAAAACACAACCAAAAGCCAGGAACGTAAAAGGAGTATCAAGTGCACCTGAGGCATTTACAATGCCCAACAGAACTGTTAGAACCAGCCCCTTAAAAAGGCTTATTTTTTGAAATTTCATTATTCCAGTTGTACCTTGCTTCTACATCACACTGTATCAGATTCTTCTGGCATTTACCATGTGGAAACAGTGAAATATGTGAAGTTCAGTGATATGTTGAATTTCCACCGGGCCCTTAGTAACCTCTCAGGCTCCTGTAATACTTGCGACATCTAGTGGTTATGTGGAAGAGTATGATACCTTTTCCTTAGGACATTTAATTTTTATTTACTTATTACACTTATACTTCATTTTTTTCTTCAAGAAGTTCAAAGCAGACAATATTGTTCCTTCCATTTAAAATTCACAGCAACCCCGATAGTAGGGCAGACTGAACAATGGTCCAAAGTCACCCAGAGAACTTTGTGAGTAGAGATCTGAACCCAAATCTCTAAAGTTCTGATCTCATTACTCACTGCTGTACTACATTGGTTCACAATAATGATTAAAACAATGTTGAGCAGCTTTCATTCCCTTGTTTAAGAATATATACATTATATATACATTATAGATGCTTACAATAACACAGTAATATCTGCAAGACAAAGCAATTTAAGGAAAAATATATAGAAATTCCAAAAGCATGTCAGATCTGCTCTTGCTATAATACAAAAATTTAAGAAGAAAGTTATATAAATGCCAAACGCTCGGAATACCTTGTCTGACTTCTCATAAATATGTACCATTATCCTAGTAACAGAATGATACTGTCTCCACATTACTATCTGGATACTAATCATGGTAGAATTAAAATTTTAATAAAGATTTTGTATCCTACCACCCATTTATACTTTGCTTTCCATATGAAAGACTATGTACAATTAAGCATGAGAAAGGAAAATCTGGCTACTGGGAGAAGTCAATGCAAAAACTGTACATTCTTGGGAAAATCCAACTGCTTTGCTAGTCACTTTAGCAAGTTTTTCCATTGCTTGTATTGAAAAAAAACTTTTAAAAACAGACCTGCAATTTTTGGTTTTCCCCACAATTATTATTTCTCCACCAATGATATAAAATGTACTATAAACTATAAAAATGAAATTAAACAGATTCTATTTTCTTGTTATTTGCACAGCAAAAAGAAAGTATAGCAAAGTATTGCAATATGAGATTAGCAAAACAAAATTCTGACCATGATTGGAACTATTTTTCAAAACAAAAACAAAAACAAAAAAAGATCTTCCATTTGTCAGTGGCAACAATCACGTACATTTCAAACTCTCCAGTATTAACTTGTCATCGTTATCATTTCTACCAAATCCCAATATTTGAGCAGTCACTAATAGGTTGTTTAATATGTATCACAGACTAATTTATAATTAGCGTGCTCATGACTTTTTAATGCAAGAGATTTAGTGACATTAAAAAGTACAAAAACCTGTCAATACCCGTAACTTATTATCAACGATTACGGGTGAACTGCTGTGATTATCCCTCAACGTATTATAGATGGTGCATCATATTTCCAGCAATTATAATTCATAAGCTGAAAAAATCTATTTCAATTGTGCTGACATTAGATATCAAAGAAAATGCAGTGTGTGTATATATATACATATATATGTATGTATATATTGCCCAAAAAATTCAGGCTTAAAGAATCTAGCTTTATATAGTGAGTTATATTTACTCATGTCTCTTAACGTTATCTTAACCCTCTTTCCCACAATACACTCACATACATGGTGGGTTTTTAAAATGACACTGTGTGAGCATGTTACAAATAGTCCTTTGGATTAAATGAACAACTGATCTTCTATAGCCAGTTTTTCAAGTGTACAATGCAATTCCTAATATTTTAAGGATGAAGCTCCATATTTGTACATAATGAAACTGTAGTGTCAGTGGAGGGGAGAAGAAATTCCCTTCTACAATTTCTATATATTTAATGGACAATATTCCTACTTGATTTATCAAAAATTTAAAATCTATCTGAATTTCTTTCTTTCTCAGGTTTGAAAAACAAGAGCCCGTCCTCAAATATTTCATCACACATGCTTAACTGTTAGTGCTAATGGAGAATACTCCTGGACAATTTTTAAACATTTTATTCCATGGAAGAACTGCTATAGTATCAATTTGCATCTGGCTGCTAGCCTCTGCCTTTCTTAGGTACTGCCTGTAATATCACATCTATAGATAATTTACAAAATGATGGGTTTACTCTTCCTTTCATATAGCCAATCAAATTAATTGTGAATCTTCATAATATGATATTCCACTTTATTTTGTAATTCCATTAGATTATAGTATCTCCTAGAAATAATTTCCTAAAAATACAGCATTGTTGGGGAGGCAGGATAGTTTACAAACAACTAATGAACGTTAACATTTTGCCTTTTCATCCCATTTCTAAAGTGATATTATGTACAAAATCTACTCTCACAAATGCAAATACTTGTACTTGAATGCACAGAGTGCTGGTTTATGTTACATCTGAACAGAAGAGGAGACATATTGCAACATCATCAATCCTTCCATTCAGCAACAGAGGCTAAGAATGAAGACTAAGAGTAATGTGGAAAAGGGTACTCTCAGATGCAGCACACAGTTTTATTTATCAATTAAAGGTCCAAGATTTCAGTGCAGGAAATATCCATAAGTTCTACATCTCACTCACACTTTCCACCATTTCTATAATAACGGAACCTACAGTGAAATTGCTTGTCTGAAATCAAGACTGAAAGTCATTTCTTTGAGTGGAATTTGCATAATTACAAAGAGATAAAGCAATTTCCAAATCACGAGAACCGACAAGAAATATCCTTACACAGAAATTTTGTCTCTTGTGGATGCAAATTCCAAGTAACTCAAACTTAGATGTTTCTCAGGAAACAACCATACAGTTAGCTGAATAAAGCTTTTACAACAAACCCTAATGATCTTTTTCCTTCTATCTGAGTTAGTATAAAATTCAAACTTAGAAAATAAAAGCCTAAAGCGAGCATCTGCTTAAACTGCCAAGATTTAACAATCGAGAACTTCTAAAAACTGAAACAAATTTTAAACCTATGTTCCCACATGTTCCCTCTACAACCAAATCTATTTCATCAGAACTCATAATGCCAGTATGTTTCTAGTAGTGACAACCTGGCTTAATCTGCATTTTACAATTCACTGTAATGACATACTGCGACAGTGTCTTCAAACTTGATTCTGGAGAACTATTTTCCCCTATAAAATTCTAGACAGGTCATTTGCTATTTATTTTGCTACATTCATTTCTACTTTCCAAAGAGATTCGTTTTTAAAAAGAAGAAATTAAATGCAAGTCATAAAAAGCATTTAGTCATTTCAACTGCACGGATCACTATATTTATACTGCATAGAGCAAATGAAAGTACTTTAAAGGCTACATCCAAATTATATAAGGACTGATGATTTAGAATGAATGCTCATTTGAAGCTGAAACTTTTGCCTGAATTAATTCAACGGAAATAGTAGTGAATAGCATCCTGTTCATGCAAAAGCAGAATATTTCCTTAAGTCTACAAGTTCGGAGCCAAAAGCATTAAACCTGCTTGCAGAGCTAATGATCCAGTTCAGTTCTGGGAGTTTAAATACTCATGCAAGGCAAAGGGCTTCATTTGTGTTTGATTTTGCTAATTTTCTATTTGAGAGCCTAAAGTTATATATTTTCCTACTGAAAGGGGGGGGGACTACTTCAGCACAATCATTTAACTGAGGCCAACATCGTTTCAATACAGCATTGTTCGCTTTGTTTTAAAAACAAAAAACCCAGGAAATGCAAACATTAACTTAGAGACCCTGCATATCCTGTACTGCATACCCAATACACATTTCATAACAGAAATAATGAAGGCAAAGAAAGAGTGGAGCTATCAAAGCCACTCACTTCCTCCAAAAAACTAGTTAAAAAAAAAAAGAAAGAATCCCAACACAAAGTCAGAAAACTTTCTCTTCTTCAGGAATCCTTGTTCAAACAAGGCAAGATCTACATTTGTAATTACTACTACAGGTCAACTCTAGCAGATATTCCAGTAATTTTATGTTATCTTTCATTAATTCACCGCAGACAAACATTAATATGTAAAAGACATCACAAACTCCTGTACTGTACACTGAACACTGTTCTCAGTTTTGCCTAACCAAGGACTTAGAATTTAATATACGGGTAATTCTAATGGTAAACATACTTTCTTAACCTAGCTTTTATAAATAATCTTAATTACCACTATTGCCACAGGAAATCCACACTATTTGCAAATGTGTCATCTGTTGTTTGTGGACAAAGGGAACAAGACATTGCCCTGGATCCATACTTAGTTGTACCTTGAATAGATCCAATGAAATAAATGGAATAATTAATTAATTCTGGATCCAAATCATTAAAGGCAGGAGAAAAGCGATATTGTGATAATATTCCCACTCTCTATAAGCAGTGTCACTGCTTGTTAGATTCAGCGTAACAAGCCAGTGTGAACATAATATTGAAAAGTGTTTAATGATCTCACACTTCCCCAAAGTTCAATGTTACACATAACTACTGCTAACTGTGGTTAAAATGAGCCCAAGAATACTCTTTCAGAACCTAGATGCTAGATATGTGGCTCTCCGGTGAGGCCTAATTGAATTACAGTGTACCTATCTTTATACCAGACGCTTTCAAGCTTCTTGCTCATATTCGTAGACTCCCCACCACCTGGTTATATTTGAGGTTAAATACGGAAAATATGGTGGTATACACTGTTAGAAATATCAAGTAATAAAAACAGTAATATAAAAGTTATGTCTTAGTCTAGATTCTAGGAACAGTTTCATTATATTGGTCTGAAAGAAATTTCAGCACATTCCCCTATGTTTCATAAACAGCACTGGTTTCTGCCAGAAGAGGGTGCCCATACTCTATGAAATACATAATGCCCAAAAAACATTTCTTGGCTAGCAGAAGGCACATTTCTCGGCTAGCAGAAGGCACATTTCTCTAAATCAGGTCTCACATACTTTAAGCCTGCTAATTCTGCACAGAACTGGAAGTGACACTTCTCCTGAAACAATAGATATTACCACAGGAACATTCAATTTATATTCTAATAAGATCTAGACAGCATTTGTAAACACAGTATTTTGCTTCTTCTTTGTATATTTGATTCTGTAAGCAGTTTTACTTTTCCCCTTCCGTGTTCTTCCTAAAAGTTTCCTCCAAAGGAATCTATTAGCAAAACTTTCTTCAATCCTTTCCAATCTAGTCCTTTGCTAATTCAATACAATCTCTATTTCTTGATTTTTGAGAAGTGCTACTCTCCCAGTAGTAAAAGCCATCTGAGTAGAGAGAGGGGTACCTGACACTGAATCATTTTAGATGAGACGTTCCAGGTGCACAGACAACTGATGGCATGATCATTGTTGTCTGGAGGGATCATTTTTAGAACCCCCAACTTCTGACAGTTGCCAACCTTGAGTCTGAAAGCTAGATGCTTAATTCCTTCTGCCTCTTCCATATGCCAACATCTGCGACTATCCTGTCAGCTTCACAGTGCACTTTCTGTGATTTCAAGATCAACACCATTCCTACTACCTGTTGCTCTGAATTCCGGCAACTTTCTTCCCCAAAAGCACCTCTGTGATGCAAGTTATTTTTCTCTCAATTACCATAAAAGATGTTGAGGGAGGCGAACAGATCTTCTCTAAAAACAGACAGATAAAACAAACTGTAAAGGCTGCTCTTGCCAAACAAATAAAAACACTCTGCATCAAGGCATATCTACAAACTGTTCACAAAATCATAGAGAAAAAGCAGGTCCCTATCCCATCCCAATTAACTTTAAAAATACTTACTGTTTAAAAAAACCCTTAATCTGCCATTCTGAAATTTTGCATATTTTCTCTCTAAGGATACCTGTATGATACGCATCACTTTTCACAAATTTTGCCTTCCTCCAAGTATGGGTGTATGTGAATCCCTTTTTGAAAGCTCCAGAACAAAAAATCTGTTTTTATACAAAGTCTATCCAGCAGCTATCTTTCTACAGGCTTCATCTTCTCATACAGAACAACTATGCCTGCAATTTTTCAGATTTTGGCTAGTTCACAAAAATATAAAGGAACTTTCAGCAGCCATCACATTTTATAGTATATTTTACAAGACATCTCGCATATAAACCTATTTTTTGTTTCTATCAGGTTTTATTCCCTTAGAAAGGCTAGAATGGCTACAAATTTCAGCCTGTTCAGTAAATAAGCCAAATGCAATAAAGTAAATAAATATGTCTAGAGATTCCACTCACATTTTCTCTGTACAGAGAAGATAGGAGTGTCAATTTTCCACCTTACATCAGACTGGGAGACAGAAGAAGCAACTTTAGTCCAAAGATGCACAGTGTGTTACCCAAAACTTCAGGAATGAAGTTGAATTTCGTGAGCTACATCAGTGTTGAGGTGGTTCCTGCTGGCGTAGAGCGGGTACAATCCATGGGGACAGTGGCAATCCTGCTCTAATTCCTCATAGGAACTCTGAAGACAGGGACAAATCACACCAATAGTATGGCAAATATATATTATGAGACATGTATCTTTCATAATCCTTATGGCCATAGCCCCCAAAACGATGCCTATCCTGCTGATGCACTGATTGGTAATGGTATCGACAGCATGGTGGAGACCTGGACCAAGGACTACCAGACCAAGACTGAGATGACCTTTTTCTCTGAGACATATCTAAAGCTGACAAAGAAGTCAAGTGATGAAGCCAAACACAGAGGAGGAAGAGGAGGAGGAATATCTTTCTCTAAAGGAGGCAGTGGCAAAGGGAGAGTGGACCACAGGATCTGCACACAACAGTTCAAGAGATCTCTGCAGTGCCACAGAAGGAAATTCAACTATTTTCCCTCATAGAAGCAGTACTGACTTGCTTGGAAGGCCCTGCTGCTTTCTCCTGAAGTTGAGGATGAGTGTCATGAATCCATGGAGATCAGTATCGCTGCCTCCCTCTGCTATACCGATTGAAGATGAGGAGGCTGGACAAAACAGTTGGAGGTATGTATTAAGGAAGGTGGCATGAGAGGTGAGAGGCTTCTTCATTCATTCTTTGCCCTCTTTTTTTTTCTTACGCTGTCTTTTCTCAGACCTACATTTGGAAACCCAGGCAGAGGCCTCCAAATTGACAGACCAACCCAGTATTGATATATACAAGATCTAGTTTCTGTATCAACAGACAAAACCTGTACCAAAGAATCTTTCAACTTAACAGTAAAGTCAGATGCAGGCCACTTTCATCCCTTCTTAGTCTTCTCCAGCTGGACTCCAAAGTCTTGTAAAGACGTCTTGACCATTACATGGACTGAGGAAGCTGAGGCAGTTGGGGCTGAAGAAGATCAAAGTGGTAAGGGTCTGCAGCCTAAATGAGAGGGCTTATCAGAGACCAATAAGGCTTGCTTGTACAAGAGAGCCTTGAGCTTGGATGAGTGCTTTTTGCATGGTTGCAGGGTGAACACCTTGCAGTGAACACATGTCCCCACATTGTGGTCTTTGCCAAGGCACAACAAACACTGCAAATGCCTGTCTCTTTCATGGGTTTTAGCCTCATAAGAGGTATATATTTTTAAAAATTATTAAAAATAAATTTTATTAAATTCACATTTAAAAACAATTACATGCAACAACAAAAAACCATAACAACAACATTAAACTACACACATTGCTCTGTATGGCTATAGATCCTATAAAAAAAAAAAGCTTATTCAGTTATATTTTTATCTATTTACATATCCATTGTTATTTATTATCTTTGTTACTTTAATCTATCCTCTCTCTGTAAATATCATTAACATTTCATTAATTAATTTATTATATCTTATATTATATACCTTGTATACCTTATATTTTATATTCTTTAAGCTACTATTCATGCAATATCTCAATATCTATAACCATTTCCCCGATTTCCGTATATAAATATCAACACATTTAACAATTATCCTACCCAAATCCAATTAACAAAGCACAATAAACACAATACACAATAAACATTACAAACATTACAACAATTCTTAAACTCATACTTACTTACATACTTACTTTCTTATCACTCCATCCACATACATTCTCCTCATCCATACTTTAACTCCTCCACACATTGACTTCTTTCCTTTCCATCATTATGTAAATCACGTATACTTTTTTTTATCATCCTGCTGTTTAAATATGATTCTCTTATTCTTTATAGCAATTTCTATACTCTAATCTCTACATTTTACTTGTAATATCAACTATTTAAATATTCTTTTACAATGAATTTAAATTATTAATTTATCTTAATTATCTTATATTCAGATAATTCTTTTGCTTCTCTCTATTGTTTCCTCATTATTTTCCATATAGCTAATAAATCATAAACCCACACACCATGTTTTTCTATAATTAATCATACAATCCTAAAGTTGCATGTTTTCCCCAATATTCTTCCTATAAGGGGTTTAAAATTTCCCATTCTTTTCTAAATGTACTATTACTTTTATTTTCTAGTCTTAATGTCAATGTATCCATCTCAGCCAATTCGTATAGTTTAGTTATTCAATCATCTATTGTCGGTATATTCATATCTTTCCATTTTTTAGCAAATACAATTCTTGCTGCATATGTGATCTAACATATAATTCTTGAATATTTCTTTCTTATCTTCACATCTATCTTTTCAAACATATTTAATAGAAATATTTCTGGTAACATTGGAAATTTGATTTTTAGGTATTTCATTATCTGTTCTTGTATTTGTAACCAATACACTCTCACCTTATCACATCTCCACCAACAATGGAAAAAAGACCCAATTTTCTGACATTTCCAACATTTGGCTACTGACCTTGCTGTCTTCATCTTAGCAATTTGTACTGGGGTTAAATACCATCTATAGAGTATTTTAAAGAAGTTTTCCTTTAGATTATAGCTTCTTGTGAATTCCCGATTCCATGCACTTTCCCATTGTTGAAGGGTTAATGAATATCCTAAGTCTCGAGCCCATTTTATCATGTTATATTTTATTATTTCCTTTTCCAATTCCAAATTTAATAATAACTTGTAAATTTTACTTAGAGGGCGTTTAACATCTACTCTCATCAATTTGTCCAATTCCGTTTCTTCCGATGATATTCCCCACTCTTTATTATCTACTTTATATTTTTCTGCCAACTGTCTATAAAGAAGCCAATGTGATTTATAGCCCTCTTCGGTTAATTCTTCTTTATTTTTAAGTCTTATATTACTTCCTTCTTTTTTTAATATATCTTTGTATGTTATCCATTCCTTCATTTGGGTCCTTTCTAATCGATAAAAAGCTTCATGCAGTGACACCCAGCAAGGCATTTTTATATATAATTTATTTCTAACTCTTAGCCAGATTTTTAGAATTGATTTCCTGATGCAGTGGTCCAAAAATTCTCTATTAATTTTATGTTTATCATACCATAAGAGGTATATTTTTTATATGACCCAAATGAAGTCACAGTAGGCCAACACAGACAAACTGCTAAACCAAAGAAACTGCTAAGCCAAAGAATGTTACTGAAGTGAGATGGTTCAAGTCAAGCCGAAAAACACAGTTCAGAACAACCTCAATCATAATTTGAAGAGTAAAACCAAAATGCTGCCCAAGAAGTCAAAAGCCAGAAAAAAGAATTGCAAAGAGAAGCGATCGGATCACCAACAATTCCTTTCAATGCTGCTGTGGTGGCAGACGAAAAGGAACTGAGCATTTGAAAAGAAACTAGGCTGGTCATATGGACCAGAGGAGCAGGGAACAGCATCAAAATGCTTACATATCAGTTCTACAAGGTTCCAAACAATTCACTGCACAGGCACAGTAAACCCATTTGTTTGTGTCACAGAGACCACAAAGAAGAAGCAAATCTAGTCCAAAAATGCACAGTATGTTATCCAGAATTTCAGGTGTGAATCTGAACGTACTTTACATACATTTTGTGCGAAGATCAGATGAATGCTGAGGCTCTGACAAGGCCATTCAGCACAGAAATTACGGGGCAAGTAAAAGATATAATAAGGATGCTGACTAGCTGCACTATTGTTTGTGATGGATTTAAATCAACTTAATGGGGTAGAATTCAAGAAAAGCCAGCATCTCTGCAGAAAAAACTCTCAGTAATCAATATTATCTATTGATAATTCTATTATCTTAGCTACTGATAACTGCCAGAGTTGCTTCTAATATTACTGAACTGTAAAATGGGAAAGGGACGTTCTCATCAACAGTAGTACTCAGTACAATGAATCATGAAAGGGTTCAGGGATGTGGAGTAAATAAACCTTTACCTTGCAAGTAGAATCCTTAAATGCATGTGGGGCAATGGCTACTACTGCACTTTAATCAATTCATTCTTTCACTAATCCTTCAAAGTGCCCTGTGTACTTAACTTTTATTAAGGCTGGGTCTACTGGCTTTCCAAAGGCAACAAATTAAGTCTGTGAGAAATAAGATGACAACAACCCAGTTCATAGAACACTACTCAAGTCTTTGTGGTACACCAAATATAAAACAAATAGTTTTCCATCATAATTATTGTGGGTCCAAGCAACTTGTAAGCAAGACATGTCAAAGTCTTTTGATTTGCATGAGCCATATGACTTTTAAAAAATCACAAGAAATATTTTAAAGCAGAATTCTCATATTAAAAATAAAAAAAATATAAACCAAAAGCAAATGAAATTCCCAATTTAAAAAAAACAACAAATAAACAAACAACTAAGATTCAGGGCACTATGCTGTACCTTCCTCTAGACAGCAGTAGTCAAATATT
Source organism: Iguana delicatissima (assembly GCA_948472985.1). Taxonomy (NCBI): domain Eukaryota; kingdom Metazoa; phylum Chordata; class Lepidosauria; order Squamata; family Iguanidae; genus Iguana; species Iguana delicatissima. The sequence goes on from CAOKZL010001805.1 coordinate 137,105, forward strand.
TTGCAGTCTTTACTGTTAATTGTTTATCTCGATCTGCAAGAAGAAAAACACATACAAATCAGATGAATGCCCTTGGACAAAAACCAACAAGGGGGCAGCCAGCTCTTCCAGCAGATCTTTAGATTATGCAGAATAATAATACATGAATGAGTGTTCTAGTACTATTTCCACATGGCACACAACATTCTTCAGCAGAATTCTGCTAAAATGGCCGTCTAGTAATACTATGACAGTACATTCAGCGATACCTGTATAAAAGCCCACCAATACTAAGGAATGGTTAGATCTTGTAAATATCATGTCAATTCATTTAGAGGGCTCAATGGAAAACGCTCATACTAAGATCATAACTTGCTTATGAAGGACAAGTGGTTTTGTTACTCAACACCATGCAGATGCTATGTTAGTAAATTTCTAACTTTAGTAAGACCAAAGTGCGAGCAAAGTGGTGAGAATACAAAAGTTGTCACTGTGTGCCTTCAAACTGTTTCAGACTTACGGCAATCCTAAGGTGAATCTACTACGGGGTTGGTTCTGAGGAGGGCTGCTTTCGCCTTCCACTGAGGCTGAGAGAATGTGATTTGCCTATGATCACCCAATGGCTTTCCATGGATGAGGGATTCAAACCCTAGTCTCCAAGGTCATAGTCCAACATTGAAATCACTACACTACACTCACTCTGAAGAATACAAAAGACTAGTTCTTAAGTCTTATTTCTTTTATTTAGTTTATCCTGTGAGACACATGCAGAACTAAAAGGAAGGAAGCCAAAAGGGGAAAATTTTAGCATAACCAATGATTAGTAGCCCTAAGCCAAGCCTGCATAGAAATCGTAGAAAGGGAAGTTTCCAGTCTCAAAGAAGCATTTGGGACACCGTTCAGAATATAAAAATATTGCTTAAGAAATTTTGAAGATACAACTGCTCATCTTTTTAAAATTGGTATAACCCAGTTCCAATACAATTCAACAACTGAGCTAAGGGCTTGTTCCCATAGATTCTCATCACTGAACATATATTAAGCTAATCATTTGTGCTAAGAAGCATAAAACTAACATCCATAACTGATTTGCTTCTGAAGCTAGCCCCACAGTTCCTAGTCTTGGATACCTGTCACTCTCACTTTGCCTTAAAACCCCTGCTTAAATCCCCCCTTGGATTTGGGATATAAGGCTCCAGCTGACCTTGATGTGGACCAATTTATTTTATAGGTGGTTCAGTGTGACATTCTTTGGTCCAGGTTTAAGGAAGCCAGTCAGTTAGGTTTAACAAAGTAAACAACAGTTCAACTTTTCTTAATGTACAGAATTGTTGCTTTATTAAGTTCCAGCACTCAGTTCCAAATATGTAATAATATTAAAACAGAGTTATGTCATACCTTTTCCTTCAATCAATTCACACACACAGTATACATCCACTCCCCTCCAACTCTCACAACTCATTCTTTCAACAGCCCACCAACAAAATCCCTTAAAAAAAAAAAACCTCCTCTCCCTCACTGAAGTCCCTCATCTCACAAAGTTCTGTGTGGGGGTTGACTGTCCTTTGTTATTCACAAGTGTGCTTCACACCCTTTCATCAGAGAGTTCTTCAGTAACTTTTTTTTCAAGTTTTCTTCCTCTCTGCTTTTCCTGTTACAGCATCACAAACACCAAATACCATCTAATCCAACTCCCTATTGATAATGGATTCCTGACAGCTTCTGCTTAAAAAATGTCCAAAAAGAGCACATCTACCAATTTTTGGGATTGTTCATTCTACTGTCAAACAAATCTTATAGTCAGGAAGTTCTTCATACTGCTTAGTCAGAGTCTCCTTTGTTATAAATTGAATCCACTGGTTCAGCTCATACTTTATTGAGCAGAAGCAAACAAGCTCTCTTTACAATGCTTCCCCCCCCCAAGATATTCCTGTTGGGCCAGTCACATTCTTGATGTATGAAAAATCATATCCAAGTAGTGCAGGACCTGATCATGGCAAACCATTACTAAAGCATTCATAGGTAACCTGATTCTGAAATGTAATACAGCTGCTCCCTTATTTGGATTTATTTAAAGCTAAATTACTTACTGAATCACTTTTAGGGTGCTTCCAAACTGGCATTTCCGAGTCCTACCAATACCAGTATTTAGGAAAAGTAAAATGGCTTTCTTGTGTGCTACCATGAAATTTTAAGGTAGAGAGCAGGATATAAAATTTTAACAAAATAAATAGTGTTTGTTGCATGAGACTCCTTTCATCAGCCATGTCCAAGCACCACCATCTCGTCCTTCTCAAAGGAATAACGGATGGAAAGAGCAACTGGTCTGGTACCACAGCCTGAGGATGTCTCAAGGGCTTCAAGCAGAAGTCTTCAATTTTCTCCTTCTTATTGCTAATCTGAAACAGCTAATCCAATGGGGAGGGGATTATCAAACCACTCCCAGCTTTGATCCCAGTTTTACAACTGAAGAGGCGGTAGGATTGCTATGAGCATTTAGGATGGACAGCAACTAATCTCGAAGCTGGTCACTAACTGTAGTAAACGGAACTAAGACAGCCTCCAACAGCAGCTTCTAAGTAAAGAAAAAGAGTTAAGAGATTTGATCACACCTTTTTACAACATGTACCTTTTGACCTTTAAGAGAAAATACACACAAGTTTCCCAGTTTCCTAAAATTAATCTGTTTGGCATCTTCCCATATTTCCCCAACAAGAAGTCATCCTCCCTCCCCTCTCTGAGTCATTTTAATATTTGTATAAGCATTTCTGGTGCAAAACTGATAAGAACTTCCACCAAAGATATCTTCCAATCTATAAATATATCTTATCTATAATATATCTATAAATGCATCTTGCCAATATCTTACCAAAATATATCTATAAATATATCTTACCAATCTATAAATATAAACCATCAAATGTTTCACAATATTTATCTGCAGGTTATAGTAAAGAGAAGGCATGCTGTTAACATTTTCAATTTCTAATCCATGGTTCTTTTTTGGCATCAGTCTAATAATCAAAATTTACTATCTTCTGATCTTTATCATTTTGGGGGAGGGGTTATCTGGCCATCTCACCTTCATATAGAACCAATACTAATTTGATGATTTTCCACTGATGAAAAGTTTTAGGATATGCTTAAAAAAACATACAATACTATCAATGGATAGGGAGACAAGTTTTAAACAGCATTTTTATACAAAGTGAAATCACACTGGTAAAATGAACCTGGTGTTGCCTCATTGCAATTGTTTTGGTATTTCAAGGGGATAAGGTAAGAAACAATTGCACTGATGCTGAAAGCTGTGTTAAAAGAAACTCAACATACACGTCAAGGATGAATACAATAATGTTACACACACACTAAGCAGGTCTCTTTAAAGTAAGTCACAACATAAATCAGATGTTCAAACACCAAAAAAACAACAAAATATACATGTCAAAGGAGTTTGCATACTACATAATTCTATGTGGCTCAAGAAGGTGAATGATATTGGAGAAAAGATTGGCCAACGTGAAAGCAAGGTTATTTTCTGTCATGTAAACTGTATCTTGTTGATAAGTTATAGGATTCTGATGTTTGCTTAATGGAAACGCTGGTTGTGTCTTCAAACAAATATAAACCCAAAGTTCAGTATGTAGTTAATAAGAAGAGGGCAGGAGTAAATATTTACAAACCAGTTTTCTGAGCCAAACAGCACAAGGTATACCTACTCTCAAGCAAATGAGATTTTTTTCACCTTAGAACCACAACCAGAATGTGCTCCTTCAGGCTCTTGATTGCTGATACCAACTGAAATACAGGTTCTTTACCAAGCTGCTGTCTGGCAAATATCAGTCATAATTAGGAACCAGAATAACCTGGCATAATGATGGACAACTATTAATATTATAAGAAGCATGAATTGAGATTACTGCTATTTCAATCTGGGCTCCACAGAAACATTTTTAATATCTGTCCTATAAATCACTGAAAAATCAGGTTTTTTTAAAAAAAAATTACTTTTATTAAAATGGAATAAAAGCAAATAGAAGAACAAAAGATACATGAGGGAAGACACAAAGTTTCACAAAATAAATGATACACATCCACATCATACACAATGACTTCTAATAACATTACACTAACATAAAAACAATCACTATAACTAATGAGAGATAACATGAGAACTGTGGTAAATATTCTGGAATATTTTGAATCCCACAATGAAAAGAAAGGAGCACTACTTCTTCTGGATGCAGAAAAGGCCTTTGATAACATCAGATGAGATTTTATCTTGAAGGTTTTGGAAGAAATGAAGTGTGGACAGACATTCACGACCTGGATTAAGAGTGTTTACTCGAATCAAAGTGCAGGCGTGATCATCAGTTGACAAACCTGAAGATTTTCCAATAGAAGAAGGAGTAAGATGAGATTGTCCACTCTCTCCATTATTATTCATCTTAGTATTGGAAGTTCTCCCAAGGGATCTCCAAAAACAGGAAAATATTTAAGGTGTAAAGATTGGCAAAGATGAATACAGGAATTTGAGCTTTTGTGGATGAGGTAGTTCTTTTCCTGGAAGACCCGCTACCTCAACTTGCAAAAGTAAATAGAGTGATAAACTCATTTGGTCAGGTGGCAGGGTTTAACATTAACAAACATTAAACCAAAACGCTTATCAAAAACATCAAAAATCAAGAGAAAACCCAACTTGAAAAATCAGCTGTTCTCACAAACATGCAATCCTATCTAGCTTACCTGGCAAGGTTTCCTTTGCTGAAAACTAGAAGATAAACAGAATAAGAACTGAGAACATAGCTCCTAGCAGATTCATAAAGAGGTATTGTTTGTTGGTGCATGTCTTCAAGTTATTTCTGACTTACAGCAACCCTAAGACAAACCTATCATTTCTTGGCAAGATCTGTTAATACGGGATTTTGCCTTTGCCCTCTTCTGAAGCTCAGAGTGTGTGACTTCGTGGGTTTCCATGGCAAAGCAGGAATCCAAACCTTTGTCTCCAGAATAAATGCTCAAACCACTATGCCACCCTAGAAAGTTATAAACCAAGTTTTAAACATCAACTAGCCTTTAGAACTGACATGAGGATTGTGTGGCCCTTCAGACATTGTTGGACTGCAACACTCAGCATTCTTCACACTGGGCTGTTGGTGACTAGGAAAAGGGCACCTGCAGTCCAACAACATATGAAATGTCAAACGATTCCTATTCATAATCTCAAAAGTGAACGTCTATGTGAAGTGTGTCAATCAGTAATGTTATAACTACCAATCAATTAAGCTATTAACCCTGAATTAAATGTCAATAACATTTGAAGCTACAGTATAACCATGTGTTTGAACTACCATACAGATACAGTCTGTATCAGGGTGGGCAGACTTCAGGCTTGCAGAATCTGCTTTGAATTGCATTAGAACCTGAAGATCCACCAGCTGGAGCCTACTGCAAAAAACATATTCTTAGGATTACATAATTCTGATGACAAGAATCTGTTCTTGAGTGCCAGAACTAAACCAAGACAAGAGTAGTTCCATATAAAAATACACTGCTCATAACCAATTTTTTTTTCATTTTAAGCGTAATTTGTAAGAATTGCAAAAATAATTGTAAGAATTGCAAAAATAATGTATAGGAAGCACTCTGAATATTTTAAAGCACTATGTAAACGCTAAGCACTATTATTTTTATTAACAGTAAATTAAATACTATGCAGATACCTTCTTGTTACAACATGCCATGACTAACTACTCTAGCTGTTATTTCAGGCCCATATTTGGGTCACAGTTACAGAGTAATATGCATTATATTCTTGGTTACATTAACACAGTGTAATTGCAAGTCATTCTTACACTTTGCAGCATGAAGGGACACACCCCTTTTCAAGTTAAGACAACTGGAAAAACCAGCTTCTATATACTCTTAGTTGTGGTAAGTAGGACCTTAAAATTTGGCTGCAACAATTCAGAAAGTCAGGTAGTTATTCAAATATTTAAGTATAACCTTCGTTCTTTCTGGAGCAGGAATTAATTCCTCCATAAAAGGAAGTAAATCATCATTTCTGTAAACATTAGGAATGTGAAGAGAATTCTCAGAAGGCTGTTTATCAACAAATATTAAAAAGTGCTCTGAACATCATTCTTTAATAGTCTATTTTGATTAACCACATCTTATGCTATGAATATGTGGAAGGTACAGGCTTCCTCAACTTATCTGACAGGTTAGGAACCAAAACATTGTCAGAAAATGGAATTGGTTGAAAAATAGAACCCATGTACTGTACTGCAGGGAGCATGAAGGATTTATGGACACTCACTTGTTACTGACTGTGCATGTGCTACTTGCTCAGTTGGCTTTGCACCTTTTTTCCCCTCCTGGCTCACTTTGCAAACAGCATGCACCTGGAAGCAGTTCCAAGGGAGCCTCCATAGGCAAGAAGAACTGATGAAAGAATCAATGGAACCTCAATTTGGAAATTTCAAAAGAGTGAGTAGTCAGATTATGGGGCATCAAAAGGTGGGGGTTTCCTATAAATAGAAACTGAAGATTTTTAATGGGATATTTTATATTTTAAACTAGATTTTAAATTTATTTTACAATATTTCAAATCATTTTTAGAACTGTTTTAAATTATTTTTAATTATTTAAAAGAATTAAAATTCTGAACATTATGTATTCTCTTAAAACATTGGGTTAGCATTAATCCAAATATAATCATGGTATTACTATTAGACTACTAGTCAAAGGAAAAAACCCTGGGAGTATTATACCATGCCCCCCACTTTTGTTATTCCGCAAATAACTCCCCCCCTGCAATCCCTTTCCCATCCATCTCCAGGGCTCCCCCCCACAATTCCCTGGCCTTTTGCATGCCGGGACCAGATGCAAAGGAATGGGAGGGGGACTCCGGAGCAGAGAAGAAAGGCTCACATGAGCCTGCTCCCCCACTCCTTTACCTTTTGCCTTTGCTGAATTCTCAGCGCTGGGGCCAGATGCAAGGAAATGGGAGTGAGGAAGCTCCAGACAGGAGAAGGTAGGCCTGTGTGAGCTTCCTCCTCCCATTACCTTACTTTTTGCCTTGGTGTGAGTTCTCAGTGGTGGGGCCAGAGGCAAGGGAATAGGAGGGAGAACTCCACAGGGGAGAAAGAAGGCATGTGGGTGTCTCTTCCCCCATCACCCGTTCATTGCCTTTTGACTAGGTGCTTGCTTTCTCTGCACCTGGCAAAATGCAAGGGAATGGAAGGAAGAAAATAGGGGGGAGGCATACGTGCACCTCGCAAATAATCAAATTCATGAAGGTCAAACCCATGAATATGGAGGGAGGACTGAATATTCTTTTGTACAGGTAAGTGTACAAAACATAAACAATTAGCAAGACGCAAGGCTTCATTCTAAGAATAAAACCACAGGTTAAATAATACTATGTTTCACTGTGAAGTGAGATGGTTTATGGTCAGATTGTCACTACAGTTTAGATACTATCTCAGTGGGAAGTATCAGTGGGAAATATCAGGCAATACACTATTGATGAGAAGGTTTATTTAAATGAGTGGTTATAACTCCCTTTTTTTACTTGATGATTTAAACACATACAAAATTTAAATCAACTTACGCTGCTTCAAATCTCTCAAACAACTAAAGATTTAAAAGTAACACCACTCCTTTTCTACGATAAATACTAAGTCAACCTACTCTTTGACCACATAAGTGCATTTTGTATATACACCTGTAATGTCTCATTGACAGCCATGCCAAATACAAAGGACGGTAAGGTTTAACTTGTATCTAATTAACATCTTGCAGGGAAAGACAAGAGTAATCTCTCTCAGCCCTCACAGAAATAGTGCTATGAGGAGCAGACAGGTAGTTGGCTAGCTAGAATGGACCACAGTTTTTATTCAAGATGATGCCACCCTCAAGCAGTATTTCTTGAACAACTTTCCTAAATTATCGGAATAAGATTCTTTCATACTACAACATACACAAACTACAGTTCAAAATGGAACACCAGCCTGCCATATGTAAACATCCTTCCATGTTAATGTGAAAATGCTTTAGCTGTGCATGCCAATGTCAGTGCATAATCATCTTTGTGCAGCAGATGTCCAGACAGCAAGCGTAAACAAATAACTCTCAATCCAACCAGTAAGATTAGGACTAAAAATCTTTACCAAATAGCACAAGCCACAAGCAAACAAAATGAGAAGGGTTTTCAGATAGCTAGGAAGACCATTTTATTAAAGTGGTCAGTTCAATACAATTTTGTCATTAGCTTGAATACAAAAAAGGAGCAATAGCCTGCAAAATTTATGTAGAGAAGCATATGCTAACAGGGCCTTCACTCACAGATGGATTAAAGAAGAGGAAAAGAAGTGATCACTAATAGGAGTCAGAGAACCAGTGGAGGTTCTCTTAATTTAAAACAGTGGGCCAACTGAAGATAAAATTGGAACATTACCAAAATGAATCACTAATAATATTACAAGATCACCAGTATAACTACCACCTGAGACAGCCCAGTCTCCACTGGCAGCAGCAACACCAAGGAAGATCGCCACTTTTGGGGAGCGATGGCAGGAGCCAGACTCTCTGCCTGGAACAGAGAGAGAGGTCAGGCATTTGTTTTGTTTTGATCTGTAAGTTATGGTCTTCTAAAATACCTTGCCCTGCTGGAAAGAAAGGAAAAGAAAAAAGGTGCACAGATGAAGTAAACTGGCAAGATGCCACTGCAACACTAATGAGTAGAGGGACAAACAGTGTGGGGAGAAAGTGCTATGCTGCTGCTCAATGCCAGGTTGGTAAATGGAAAAACAGCATTGATCCAGAATTTGATCCCAAATGAGCATGCCAACATGGCTTATATTACAAAGACCTGGCTAGATGGAAGCTGGGTGGGTTAACCTCTCTCAGCTGTCTGCCAGGGTTCTCTGTACAGCAACAGGTGAGTGCCCCCTCCCACAATTGCTGTTTGCCTGTGTCTACTTGAAGGGGAGTGGCTAGGACAAAATAGGGATTTTGTTGGTGTACTGCCCACCCTGCTGATCAACAGGGCTTCAGGCTGAGATGGTCCAGATGGTGATGCTGAAGTCACTTCAGCTTAATAGACTAGGGGAATTCAACACCTCAGAGTGCCCGCAGCAGCTCAAAATTTCATGTTCTCATGAGAACCAAGGTTGTGTCCCCAAGTATTATCTGTTGCCACCCATGCAAAAGGCCATTCTCTGGACCTGGTTTTCATTGCTGGAAGGGAGGATGGTGGCCTGAGTGTGGAGGAACCTTCTATACAGTCATTGTCATGGACAGATTACTACTTGGTGGGGTTTAGACTCACTGGAATTCAGAGCATTTGCAGGGATCGGCATCTAATTAGGACAGTTCACCACAGGTGGCTAATGGAGCCAGACAATTTTTTGAAGGCTCTTGAGTTTCCAGGTGTCTTCACAGGAGATCCAGTTGATGCCTTCCTGATACTTGGAATGGAGAAATGTTCAGGATGATGGTCACGATTGTTCTGAAGCATCCCAAACCAGACCCCTGATTTACTGGAAATGAGGCAACAGACAATGAAGACTAGAATATCCATTCCAGAAAATTCAGAGCAAATGCAACCAAAGAAAGGCTAGAGCTCACTGGATTGCCTATGACTAATCCAGGAAGGCCTAGAACAGTGATTCTCAACCTGTGGGTCCCCAGATGTTCATGGACTTCAGCTCCCAGAAGCCCCAGCCACTATGGTCAATGCTCAGGGCTTCTGGGAGCTGAAGTCCATGAACATCTGGGGACCCACAGGTTGAGAACCAGTGGCCTAGAAGAAATCATACCTCTCTATCACCATTGCATCTGCATAGTGTCATTCACAAGAGCTGATTTGAGTGACTGGTGGTCTTCTATGCTCTGCCCTAAAACAGGAGAATGATGACCACATTATGTCCCAATTTGCACAATTTTCCTTTGCACGAAAAAAATCACTTGGATCTGATCTGACTTGGATATCACGGCTGAAAACAGGTCTAGCAGATATAATCTTGGCTCTTGCTTGTCCTATGTTATTGGATACATTTCAACGTGTGCAACTTGAGGATGTGGACAATATCCTCGGAGAAGTGAGAGATACAGCATGCATTTGGGACTTTGCTCTTTATGACTCACAAAAACAGCCACAGGGGGAATGGCCAAGTGGATACAGGGAGCAGCAAATGCATCACATCAGCAAAGCATGTTTTCACCCTGCCTACAAGAAGATAAGGTGAACCCATTACTGAAAAAACCCTCCCAGAATCCCACCACACTAGAGAATTATCCCTTTTGGCATAGTTCTAGATCAGGAGCTCCTGAATGAAACCCATTATCTAAATCCCTTTCAATCTGGTTTCAAGCCTGGTTATGGGACAGAGACAGCTTTGGCCAATGACCTACACCAGGAAATGAACAGGGGGTGTTTGTCCCTGTAGTATCTGCCGGACCTCTCAACAGCTTGCAATACCACTGACTATAGTAACCTTCTGAAGCCACTTCCCTAGTATGGGACTTGGGACCACTATTCTGGTCTTTTTCAAAGGGGAAAACTAGAAGATGGTACTGGTGGGATTATGTTTGATAGCTTGGCCATCAGGCTTGTGGTGTCCCTTAGAGCTAGTTTTGCCCCTATACTGTTCAACATATACATAAAACTACTGGGAAAATGTATCTGGCATTTTGGGCTTCAGTGTCATCATTATGCTTATGACAAACTCTACTCTCCTTTCCACCTAACTTCAAAGCAGCTGTTTCAGTACTACACAGGTGTTTTTGGAAGTTATAGACTGGGTGAAGGCAAACAAACTGAAGCTTATAACAAACAAGATAGCGAGTTGGAGGGGTTTACACCCCCTTGAAATCTCAAGTTCATTGCTTGGGTGTACTAAACTCTTTCCCAAGCCTGGATACTGCTTAAATTACTGTAATGCACTCTGTGTGGGGCTGCCTTTGAAAACTGTTTGGAAACTTTAGCAGGACCAAAACATTGCAGCCAGAGTGCTGACCAGAACTGACTACAAAGAACATATAACTTGACTGTTGAAACAACTGGCTCATTTCCATGCACAATTCAAAGTGCTGGTAGTGATCTATAAAGCCCTATATAGTAGGGATGGGACGAATCCAGAATTTTCCAAATCCGAATCCCTGGAAGGTTCTAGGAATCCACGAATCTCACAAATCTTTTGAATCCTTTTTTAAAAAAAGTGTTTATAAAGCAAGGGAAAGAAGGATAATCTTGGGCAAGACACTCTCTCAGCCTTAGCAAAAGCCTAGGCAAAGGCAAATCTCCCTCTGAAGAAATCTGGCCAAGACAATTGTCCTAGTTTTGCCTCAGGATCTCCCCAGATTGAAAATGACATGAAGGTGCTTTCTGCACAGGCAAGAAAATGTGGATTAATCTTACATTTTCCTGCCTGTGTAAACAGCCACATACTACATACAGTAGAGAGATAATCCAGGTTAAATCTGGCTTTTCTTTGCATAACTCCTTCTGGCATCCTGGGATTTGTAGTTTGATGATGCACCACCACACTTTGGCAGATAAGGCTGTGACACCTTGTAAAACTAGAAACCCTACAATTGTGTCTGAAAGAGCTTTGCAAGGGAGCTATGCAAAGGAATGTTTCAGCTGTCCTTGAAATCTCAAGCCTGTAGCTTCCAGTCAAGTGCTGAAGTTAAATATTAAATGTTCAATTTAAATACCGTAGAATGCAACCCAAGATGTAATTTCTGAAAATTGTTAACAAAGGCCATTATTACTCCAAGGGAAAAATCCACCTACTTGCCATCTTCCCTTGTGTGTCTAGTCTCCCAAGTTTTCAGACATCCCGATCTCTCAGGTTTTCAGGCGTCCCGGTCTCCAACAAACTATTTGGGTGGCGGATTCGAAAGATTTGGTTTGCCTATTTTGGCGCAGGGATTCAGATTCGCAAATCTTGAATCTTTGTCAAGGATCTGAGGATTCAGTTGGCCGATCCCTACTATATCGCTTAGAACCAGGCTATCTGAAAGATAATACCTCCCTATATGAGTCTGCCTGAGTTTTAAAATCCTCAGGAAGGTCTTTCTTTTGGTCCCATCACCTCCACAGATATATTTGGTCATGACATGGCAGAGGACCTTTCTAGTGGTTACCTCCAAACTGTGGACCTGCCACAGAAGACTTGGCTGTCCCCCGACGGGTAAAGACTTTTTCATTTAAACAAGCATTTGATAACTAAGTAGCTATGCAGAAAGGTCTGTAATGACGGGGAGATCTTTTATTTTTATTGTTCTTGTCATGGTGGATAAATGATTTTGTAGTGTTTTAAAGTACCAATAGTTGTACTGATGTTTTAATATAATAATTTATTTAATTCTTTAAAAACTTTCTTTACTAACATTTAATTCATATACCTTTTAAAATCCATGTTGTGAGGCGTCTTAGGTCCCATTCAAGAGAAAGATGGGACTTAAATTAAATAACACGACGTAATAATATACATTATGGTATGACTACCACAGAGACAGCAACATCAAACAAAGTATAACACGTAAACATTGGAAGTATGCTTGGAATTCAGATGACTCTCAAATTGAGAGCTGAGCTAGCCTGACTTGTGACTAAATGAAAGGAAGGCTCTTGCCCAGCACACTAATACAGATTTGCTGAACGTTTCCAAAGGTTCACTAGTTCTCTGGATTCAAGAAGACTCAGAAGCAGATAACAGGTTGCCAAAAATGTATTAATTTCACCCCATGCTTCCCATATATGGAAAATCCTAGGACAGGAGAAGGACAGAAGAGATATAATTTTGTGACAGGCAGCTCTAGCTTCTAATTACAAGGAATGGATTCACCAGACCTCTCCAGTCTCTGTGCTTCAGCAGAAGTATGCTGAAGTAGTATTTGACTAGAGTTCTTTCTCTCAAGAGCAGAAATGTTAAAAGTGCCTTGCTAGAGTGTGTGGAATGCATGTCTGGAAAATACTGGGTGTTTAAATCCTCCTGCATATTCCACCACTATCACCCTTCTGTGTCGTAGTGTATTTTGCTACATTGTTACCAGATAGAAAGACAACCAAAACAATAATAAACTTCAATTGTTTTTTTATTCATCATAACCCTCTAGTCCCTCCACTCAATTCCCTTCCTAAAGTGGTCTTCAACATTAGAGGTATAGGTATTTGTTTATCTTCCGATATATGAAGACCTCAGTGAGCAATGCCCCTCTATACTGTTTATCAGAGAAACAGGATAATCTCTGCATGAGACACAAAACACAAAAGGTCTCTTATTACAAATAGCAATACTCAGAAACCAGTGGCAGAACATTTTAGCCTTCTTGGCATACAGCCAATTACTTTCAAATATCAGTTCAGCAACAAAGAACTTTCAAGGGAAAATAAGAAAGAAACTGTTAACAAAAAGTTTAATGCCCTTTAATATAGCTTTTCTCTGTGCCTACCATGACTAGCCCAAGATATGTTGTGGCTAAAACGGAAGAGCAATTTCTCTCCCAATCCACAGAAACTGACTTTCTCTCCCAATCCACAGAAGCTGACTTGAACTGAATGTGAATGCTGGAGCACTTCAATGGTGACAGAATCCTCTACTGCATCCTAAGGCAAGACTAACTTAGGAAGATTCAAGGCAAGCTGCATGGAACATATTGTTATTTTCCATCAACTCACTGCCACTCTCTGTCCAGCTCTCTCACTAATAGTAGGTCAGTCCTGACTACCACCTGTATGTTATCTGCCAAGTAACAATTAGAAAGCATGCATCTCATTAACTGGACATGAATTTATAGAAGCTCATGCTAGAATAAATGTGTTAAAATATATTAGGTGTCACAATACTACGATAATTTTGCAGTAGACTTGTATGACTACCCATCTGAAATTGATGCATAGTTTGAAGTGGGATTCAAGATTATGATTCATTCTATTATACAGTGTGATGTCTGACTGGAGAAGAAGTCTGATTTTGTCCCGTTTCTTCTACAAGGAATTACCTTCAGACTGTTGTCTAAATAACTCGGTGTAATCATATGTCCCTCCCACGAAGCTCTGGGAGTGATGAGGAGGGACATATTGCTGTAAATGTATGCCTTACAATATATACAAGAAATACTTCCTGATGAACAGGTAAATTTACCATATGTTGGCCTCCTTGCCACAAAATGCACATTCTACCTGAAGCAGAATATAACCCATCCAGAATAGGTCAGGCTTTTAAAAAACATAATACCATTAGCTTGTTTTGAACTTGCAATCTGTCAGTTGCAACTGGACAGTGTACTTTTAATAATTCAAGAGAGCATACTTCTTCGCCATGGGGTAACATTTACATAATGTTTTTATAAAGCATGATCCTTTTGGATTCAATTAAGTTCTTTACAAGCTCTTCATAGGCTGGTAAAGTTAGTTTTGCAAAGGAAGAAGGGGCTTAAACAAACTCATTACAGCCATACAGAATAACTAATTCCTCATTGCCAGTGGAAAAACTGGAATTTGTTCCTCAAAGAATAGTGAAAATACTCGGTGAAATTTTTCTGCTCTCCCTAGCCATTCTAGAACACATATAGGTGGGAGTGGGTGGCAGAGAAACAGTGCACAGTCAGCATATCTTGTGGGCAAGTCTTTTAAAACTCATCAGCATAGCTAAACAATTTACATATTATAAAGCAAACCACTGCATATACATGGTCTGTAAACAAACAAGACAAAGTGGTTATCCAGAAATGTTGCCATTACACTTACTAGTTTATATAGTAAATAAGTTTATCTAAATGAGCTAAATAAGCCTGCGAAATAGCAACTTGCAAAAACATAATTCCGAGAAAGCAATTACAGTAGAGTCTCGGTTATCCAACCTTCATTCATCTGACATTCTGCATTATCCGACATCACGGCTGCCTGGGGGCATGGCTGTAGGCATTCCACGCCCCCAGACACCCCCCCAAAATGGCGGCCGCCACGGGCCTCTGGATTATCCGACATTTTCGGGTATCCAACGATCAGCCCGCCCGTTTATGTCAGATAACCGAGACTCTACTGTACATTGTTGTTTGTGCAAGCAGGCACCTCAACAGTGGGAAATTTCCAGGTTAGTCACTGCTAGGGATGCCTTATGAAGCCAAGAGTTGTAGTGTTTCTGTGTATCTTTAACAGATAGATATTATAAGAAGAAGAGTGGGAGGCATCTGGATAGACAGTGCTAGTCCTAAGGGGGAAAAAATAACTTTCATAAGAACACAGCCTTGTTATTCCACATCTTCCCCCAGATGTTTCTTGTCAACAGTCTGGAAGACACACAGCAAAATCCTATGCATATTTCTTCAAAAGTAAGCCCTAAAGAGTTAAATGTGGCTTACTTCCAGGAAACTGGGTAAAGAATTGCACCCTGTTGTCTTCTCTCTCTCTCTCTCCCCTTCATCAGCTGCATTCAAGATTTAAATTCATCTCCTAATGATTTTTTTCCTCCTATTCTTGCACAGCAGAACAAGTGAGCCTATCTCCTTTCAAGTGCAGGTTGTATAAATCCCCATAACAAACAGCTATAACAATTCAGTCTACTAAAGCAGAGGTATGGAGCCCGCAGATGCTCTCCTGCAATTTCATCTTTCTTAGAAGTGAGACTGGGATCTGTGAGGATGGCTTTCCTCCACATTTATCTTGGAAGGTAGGAGGGGAAAGAAGCACACTTTGAGAGCTGGTTGAGACCCAACCCCAAACCCTAGTCAGTTTTCAAAGTAACAGCTAAGTACCCCTGCCTTTGCTTCTCTCTCCTCATCTTCCCAGAACCTTATGGTCTTTTATGTATTGTATTTCCTCCTTCACTTTTAAAACAAACAAAAAATGTTCAAAAAAGAAAAAAATCCGAACCACCCTAAAAATGTTTTGAGGTAGAATCATCATATTTCTAGTACTAGTATTTGCTGTTTTCACTTGTTTTAAGTTCCTTAGACTTTTCTTTCTTTCTTTCCTTTTTCAGTAAGATACTTGGAAACTTTAACTATACAGAAGCATACATCACCTTTCAATAATTATGTACACCCATCTTTTAATAATAATGTGAACTAATAAATAATAGCTCCATATAATAGATAGACTAACAAATATTAACACGCCAATGACATGTAACACATTTAAAACATTCAGGAAGTATCCAGAGCAGAAAAACATAAGCCTTGACAATTAATATTTCATCAAGATAACTATCATTAGAAAGTACAATTGTTCAAGAAGTTTCTGAAGGCTGAAACATTATACTGGACAGTCTAAAGATGAATAAACTTATATCAAAGCCCAAAAAGTTAAAAAAAAACTTTCAAAAGAAGCTGAAAACTTATTGTAAGAGTAATTAATTTAGACAAAACACTTCAAAACTAATATGAAGCCAATTGCAACAGGTACATTCTCCAACATAACAGTAATTAATGTTCTTTGTATAAAAATTGGTAGATGACTAACTCTAGCATTCTGCTACAACTTGCCTGGCATGTCTTAATAACACTGATTTTTATGGGTTAATGACAAGCATGTTCTAAGCAACTTCTGAAAACACCCTTCAGTGCTGTAGCCTTATATAATTCAGTCATCTTGTCTCATGGGTTTAGCAAAGCAATGTGCTAAACTCACACAGTAGTGTAGTCACAGATGTAAGCATCTCATAATTAGGTCTGTTCTTTACTACTACCAGCGTACTCTAACTTACGAAACAGCTTATGAAGTTGCCAGACTTTAAGTAACTTTCACCTTCTGTTTTTGACTTACGTTTATTATTATTATATATGTCTAGATGTAAGTACATATATATCTCTTGTCAACATTAATTTTTCACTGCTAGATGCTAATTCTAGTCTGATGTTACATTTAAAAACTGTTCACTGATTACCAAATTGAGGCAGCATTACATGAAACCATCTAATGCAATGTTTCAGTCTTCCTGTTTTGTAGCAAAGAGATATACCATTAGCTACCCACAAAAGGTATAAAGACATTTCTTTGTAACACCATTTCACCTTATCATTTCCGGCAAAAACAGAAAAGTTGCTTAGGTAGATATCTGAAAAACCACTTCAGTAGGAAGTCATTAGTGCTGTTTTTAAATTAAAGACATCTTAATCTGTAGTTAATATATGAACTAACCTGTTAATTTTATTTAAATTTCCATGAAACTATAATATTTGAATAAAGAGGCATGCTGTCTTTTTAGATAACACATGTAAGGCATCACAACACACAACATGTCAGACAAAGCTGCCATTCCAGTGAAAAAGTAAAGCCTAATGCTGCCTCTGGATTTGGAGTCACATAAACTTTGGGGGAAAAAAACCCTACTTGATTCATAACTACAACTAGCCCTCCACATTCACTAGGGTTCGGGCACAGGACACCCACAAAAGTGGAAAAATCACAGACATCAATATATATGTGTGTCTCTCTGGAAAGAAGCCTGAGGCATGGTGGGGACAGCAGGCACCCAGTGTCCAAACCAAGTCAGGGAAAAGAAAGGGAAAAAGGGGAGGGTAAGCATGGCAGCCCTATACTTCTCTCTTGTTAGTCTCCTCCCCTTGTGTGTGTGTGGGGCACTGGGAGAGGTTTGCAGTATGAAAAAATTGGGCTGTGATCCATCATTTACTGGCCAGGCAGTCCCTGGTGGAAGAAGACGAGAGGCAGGTTTCTAAAGAGTGACCTTTAAGAAAACCAAAGGCAGGCCTTTGAAGAAGTGCTTGAGGTGGGGCAGGGGGCAGAGGCTGGAGAAGCTTGCAGATAATCAAATATGTGAAAGTTAAACCCACAAATGTGGAGAGTTCACTGTACAGTGTGGTATACAACTATCCTCTCTTCCTTGTAAAACGAGATGGATACCATTTACATTTCTTCCCAAGCAACCCTCCTCACTCTATGTCCACAAAACCTTCTCAAGTTGAATAAGAAAACGTAAAGCAGGAGTTTTCACTATTTGCAGTGTGCTATAGAACATATTGCTACACTTTTTTTAGGTGTGTATACTAACACTTCACAAATCTCTATGGTGGTACCTCTGTTGCTGATTATCTTCAGCTGCCTTGAAGTCTGATAAGGAAGGATAGAGTATAAATAAAATGACTAAATCAAATCAAATAAATAAGTAAATAAATAAGATTCTAAAGACTTATGCCATATACTCATTTCCCAACTTGAACCATCTTGATTAGGACCAATGAAAGAACTGTTACCTATTACTGCTCCCAATTAACATTACACAGAAAGTCCCAAAAGCCTGCAGAACTTTCAAGGACCATGCTGAGAAAACGCATACTCTGCACCAAGAAGGGAAAAACTTCTCAGCATAGAGGAATCAATACCTTTCATTGCACATGAATACCAAATGCTCAGTTAGCGCCAAAGCCCCTGAACGTAGTTTTAACACAAACTCTCACACCTAATCTATGACTAGCCACCAGCATGAGCACTTCACTTATCAAATCGGTCCACTGCAGTGCTTTACCAGAATGAGTTCTGTTCCTGAAAGCCCCGAGTCTGGAGTCTCAGTTTTTCTTAAACTCTCAACTCCCCAGATCTCTCACACACCCAGAACACTGGCTTATTTTCCCTGAAATATGAAAAATTAATAGAATAGGATCATTCCAAGTTATGTGCTGAGTGCACTTGTCTCATTAGGAAACAACCTCTCTTTTTTTACAGCAAGTCTTCACTGACTCCACGGTATACCCAAGAGTATGAAGGGTAAAAATATGCCTTTTATAACTGAATGCAAGGGAATCCACATCCCTTACCCAAACTCCCAAAATCTCAAGCGGAAGCAAAGAAGAGAAAGAGCTACATCCCTCCTGTGTTCAGGGAGTCTCTCTTTTTTATATAATCACCTCACGACCTGAGAAGAGAAGACAGCTCCACGCACCTTCTTCACAGAAGAAAAACAGGGAGCAGCTACACACACACACGCGCCCAACGTCCTCCTCGCTCTCTGAACTCAATGGGCAGCGCGTACGCCACAATCGTGGCCCAAAACACTGGCGGGAGGGAGGGAGAAACAGGTACCGTCACCCCATTTTCACCACCAGGCACCTGAAGAAGCGAGAGAGCGGGGAACGACTCAGGGGCCATTTCCGCACTAACTGTTACAGCGCTATTATTCCACTTTCAATATCCTACGGAATCCTTAAAGGCCCCTCTCTAAACTGCAAACCCCAGGATTCCATAGGAATAATAGTGGAATAATAGCGCTGTAACAGTCTAGCGCGGAAATGCCCGGGTTATGCTTCCAGGAGCTGAGGAGAGACCCCTCGCGCGTGCTTTACTCGCCAGGGACCAAGACCCGTGGCAAAAGCGTGTTTTTACTTCCAAGCAAGGGGCGACGACGGAGTGAGGCGGCCAAGCCTGACGCCACCTGTGCCCCCCCCGCGCGCCCAACCCACATTGGGCAACGTCCCAGCCGTCACGCGCGAGCAAGAGGGAGGGGGGAGAGAGAGACCAGCGAGCAGCAGCTGGCGCTCCCGCCGCCCGCCCCAACTGTCCGTCCGCGCGCCCAACCGCCGCTCGAGCCAGCCGCGGCGGACTCCCGCCCAATCCCCAACGCACCCTGCTCTCTCTCCAGCCCCGTAACATTACCTCAGCGGCCAGCCAGGAGTACTCCTTCCGCATGAGCGGGGCTGCCCGGGCCGCCCCACACGACTCCCTATTCATTCGCTTCACGCTACTCCGCACCGCAGCTCTGGGCACGTCGGGGTTGATCTGCGCTTGGCTACCCAGGCGGAGTCAACGCTCCTTCCCGCCCCCTCCCCCTCTTTCCCTCCCCCTCCCCGAGAGAGAAAGAGGGGGGCGGGGCTCCACAAAGGGAGAAAGTGGGAGCGGCCTGATTGGACGAAAGCCCCACGCTGGTGAGAAGGCTGCGTTTCTGCCCGCCTTGCGCAACCTAGCCATCTCATTGGCTGGAGAAGAGAAGGAAAAACACAAAGCAGGACGATGATTGACTGCTGGGAGGCGGTTTGCCACGCCCAGGTGATGTCACGTGAGGACAGGTGGAGCGCGGCATCCGCTAGGCTAGGCGATCGTGGCCACAGTGGTTTGGCGCCTCAGGCAGCGTGAGTCGGGGAGAAGGTGGTTCTCGCGAGGCTGGGTGTAAACTCTGTTTCTTGACGCGTTTCTCCTTCGCACCGTCCATCATCTCTGTTTATGGTACCTTTCTCCTGAGAGCAAACCAAAAATCCATGTCGAGTTTCAGTAAGCCAGGACCTTGCTTCTTACGTTATCTCAAAGGATAGACCATCTTGGATACCTGTCTTGTTGTGGTAAAATTATAAGTACGGGACTGTCGCAGGACTATCAACTGATTTTAATTCGAATTTCATCAGGGTAGCAGATCAGCTATTGAGTCCAAAAGTGCGGGCAGTTATCTCGACACGGAACAATTTTAAGAGTTTTACTCTCTGCCAGGAGCAGGGTTTGTGAAAAGCCAGCTCCCAAATACTTTGAATTACAATAGGGATCAGTAGATCTGTGCTGCGAAAACCTTGTTGAAGTCCTTTCCCACTTATGGCGACTCTAAGGTGAACCAATCACGTTTTTTTTCTGGGGTTGAGACTGTGGCCATTTCCACACTACGCTGTCACAGTGCTGTTATGCCACTTTCAAGATCCTGTGGAATCCTGGGGTTTGCCGTTTAGGGAGGGCCCTTTAGAATTCTCAGCCAGAGAGCTCTTTGGCCTCAGTAGACTACAAACCCCGTTGTTCCACAGGATGTTGAAAGGAGAGTAACAGCACTATAACAGTGTAGGGTGGAAATGGCCTGTGTGATGTGTTCAGTGGGGATTGAACCCTGGTCCAACGATCAAATCACTATACCATGGCTGGCTCAAGTTACAGTGGATCTTACAACAAAACAGGGAAGAAAGCTGACAAGTTGAGAATCAGTTTGATTGAAATGTGGTGCTGGAGGAGAATTTTGAGGATACTTTGGGATGCCTAAACGAATCAATGGGTGTTAGAGCAAATCAAGCCTGAATTCTCCCTAGAAGCCAAGATGACCAAGCTGAGACTGTCCTGCTTTGGAAGTATGAGGAGAAGATAGGACGCATTATAAAAGACAATGATGCTTAGCGGGTTGAAGACAGCAGGAAAATATGAAGACCCCATTACAGATATAGAGTCTCAGTCAAGGAGGCCATGCCCCTAAATTTGCAAGACCTGAGCAGGGTTGCTGACTTGGAGGTCTTTCGTTAAGAGAACCCCCATAAGGTGAAGTCAACTTGATGGTAGTAGTTATTACTATTATTACTATTATGATTATTATCGTCTTTATTTATAGTCTGCTTTTTTCTTAGTTGGAACTCAAAGTGGCTAACAAATAGTTAACAAATTGCAACTAATTCCCACAAGCCTTGGTTCTGCTACACCTTATATTTGTGTCAGCATACTTATCTTGTGTATGCAGATCCTGCCATGGCTATCCCAGGCTTGAGTTGGACCTGGTTGTGTCTGTGAGTGTATGTTTACATGGGGATTCTTAATAGCTTCATTCCCAAACTTTTATGGGAATAAGTACCATTGAACTCTCTGATTATGTCTGATTAATCCAACTTTAGCAATTAGTCGCCTGTTGCCTGAGAGCCTTTCCACACTACACTGTTATAGTGCTATTATTCCGTTTTCAACATCCTGTAGAATTCTGGGTTTGTAGTTTACTGAGGCCAAAGAGCTCTCTGGCTGAGAATTCTAAATGTCCCTCCCTAAATTGCAAACCCCGGGATACCATAGGATATTGAAAGTGGAATAATAGCACTATAACAGTGTAGTGCGGAAAGGCCCTCAGTTTTTCAGCTGCTTTTAAAATGCCCTCATCTCTCTCTCTCCCCCTGCTTTCCCTCTTTGTCCTCAGTTTACTTTATTGATACAAACTGAGTTCAGCAGGGGAGAAAGGTGGGGATGGAACGTTGCCCTTTTCAGTAGACTCAGGCAAAAGCAAACTACTGCAGCCTCTTCTAGCTTATGTTTCATTAATAACTTTTGCCACCTTGACTGGACTCTGATGTTGCTTGGCCACACATCTCAGTTTTCCTCTGTGAAATATTGAACGGGGTGGTAATCCTGCAGAAGCTTGATCTATAAGATACAATGTAGTAGTTATCTTTTAAAATATTTATTTTTACCATTGGATTACTAGTCACTGCCAGTGGAGTACTCTATTAGTGTGCTTTACCGTAAAAACAGGGTCTTTGTGACACCTTAAAGATTAACACATTTAACCTGGGATTTGCTTGTGATCCATTCAATTCACATTACCAGATTTATATACACATGCATAGAGCTTAGATTGTAAAAAGTGAGATCACAGGGATCTGATATCCAGATAACGACCATTACAGTGATCATCAGCAAAACAGTAGTTGTGTGATGTACAGTCATCTTGCTCTGAGGAACTGATTAAAACACACGGTATGACCAAAAAAACCCCCTTTTGTTTCTGTTCAGATCACAGAAGACAGAGATGAATCTCTTGATGAACTCTTTTATAGCTGTTCTTTGTAGTATAAGAATGGCTCACTTAATGTCAGCGACAGAGTATCCTGGGAAAGTGATTTGTTCTGCACTGCTTTCTGTAAATTGCCACTTCCAGTGTCAGATGTGTTTGACCACACCACCATTTGTACCATTTAAAATATCCCCTTCTCTCTCTGAAACAGACTGCAGCGTACTTGAACTGTTTAAATTCAGCAGGATTTTAATACCCTAACTGTGAATAAGATTATAACCATTTCTGACTCATTTTTAATGTAAATTAAACCTGATTTGACCTGCATTCTTCCAGCTGACAGAAGGATATTAAGATGCCAGGTTTCTGTGAATGTAGTTTCTTCCTGTTTAGCCCTGTCTGTGTATTATCTCCCACAAACAAGTTCAAGCTGTCCTTCCTGCACATGCTGTCCAGGCTCCTGTTTCTTTGCTTGCTTCCATATTTCACTACTTCCACACAACAGCACAGAAGGGAGGTAGTGGTTAGGACTGAAAGAGCTATCATTGAGTGTTTTACTTTTTGATTTTTTTTTAAAAACAATCAGTCCCCTTTATGTTTACTCAGCAGTGAGTTTGCATATGATTATATATCATAGTCAGCGGTCAGTGTGCATATGTGGGAAGGAAGAATTTAGTACTTCTGTGGAAAAGGATTGGGGTAATTTTTTTTTGTTTGTCTCCCCATCAAAATCAGAAATAAATCTTTGTTGTCATTCTCTATAACAGGTGTGTAGCATAAGAGCCTCTGGATATTGTTAGACTGTCATTCCCATCAGCCCTCGCTAGAATAGTCTATGGTGATGTAATCACTAAAAAAATACTGTGTAAGGATAGGGATGGGGAAATCTATCATTTTTACTGAACTTTGAAAACCTAAAGCCCCAATTATGAAAATATTGCAATTTTTGTCAAAGCCTCCAAAACTCCGTAAAACAAAATTCTATCCAGTTTACACCAGCCATATTAAATGAGTACCATTCTTCCCAGCATGAGCCATTTTGTTTTATCACATCCTAAAATTGTAAAATAGGAAGAGCATTTAGGGTTGTGGAGGTAACTGTAGTTCAGAGTGACATGGTTGAATACAGAAATATTTGAACTCAGTATTGAGTATTTGAGTGTTTTGAGTGTTAAGCTTGCAAAATTTTTGACCTCTTTGTGGACAAATCTGTCAGCTTCAGTTTCTCTTATATTAGCACTTTTTTAAAATCTCAGTTTCTATCTTAAATATGAAGTAATTTGTAAATGCGGATATTCTTTTGGTTAACCATTCCGACCCCATCAAAAAATCTTCAGAATTCCTTTGCATGGACAATATCCAATGGTGCTGAGAGGACTTAGTCTTGGACTAAGTATGCTACTTCACACCTACATTTAGGGCAGGAGTGGCCAAAGTGCAGCCTTCCAGATGATATTGAACTACATCTGCCAGTCTCACTGTTGGCTGTGCTGGCTAGGGTTAATGGGCATATGCAGTACAACAGCATGAGGAAGGTACACTTTGTCCTCCTCTGGTGTAGGAGGGCAATGCTTCATTAAATACACCCTCTGCAGACAGCTCAGATCCTTGGCACTACAATCAATGCCCTTGGCTTTTCTCACTCTCAGCAACCGTAATTGTGCCTTCAGCTGCTGTTTCACACTGTGCTATCTCATGCTGTTTTAGCAAGAGAATAATACCATTGCTTTTGACATGCAACAGCAGGATGGTGCTGTTTGGCCTGTAGGCAGCCCTCTGCACCCATACTTTGGACTGAGTCCCTATGAATATAGTGGGAATTCATTCTGAGTAAATACTCATAGGGCTGGGTATCTTGTCAATTAATTGGAACACCAGCAAATGCCCTTTGTAACTGTCTGTGTTCTAGAGCCTTTCCCTGAAAATTGTCTATGAAAAGAAAAAGGTCTGACAAGCTTCAGGTGACAGCAACCATTTGTAGAAATGTCTGTGACTTTTTTTTAGTATAAAAAACTCATTCATTAAAATGGGAAAGCCAAGGCAAGGAAGAGCTGACTTGAGGCTTGCTGGCTTTATTTTGGTTTTCACTTGAACAGAGAAGGGCTGTAGCTCTGTCCTCTGAATATTTATTTTGTTTCAAGTCACCAACAAGGAGGTTTCTGACTGTAGCCTGACAAAGCATTAGGACGTATCTGATCTAGTGCTCACCTAGAAATTTGTTTTCAATTTGAACACTGGGTTTGCATGTAGTTCTCTCATGCAAAACTCAATTCCTATTTTTCCCTGGACCTTTCTTTGTTCCAACAGCTGGCGTGGGATTGTGTTATCTCTCTTCCATGGTATCATGTTTTATTACAGAATTCACAGAAAATTTAGACCTGCAAAATAGTCATTTTAAAACCTTGTCACCTGCAGATTGTAAACAATGCCCCTGGGTTTTAAACACCTGCCTTGTACAGTTTAAAAAAGGAAAGACTACAGGTAGTGCAAAAATTGTGAGAGCCAGTGTGGTATAATAAGTTTGAATGTTGGGCTAGGACACAGGAGACCAGAGTAAAATGCCCACTGAGCCATGAAAACCTACTGGATGGCCTTGAGCAATTCACAGCCTTAGAGGAAGGCGATGGCAAACCTCCTCTGAATAAAGTTTACCAAGAAAATCATATGACAGTGTCACCGAAAGCTGGAGTCAGCACATAACAATAAACAAAAATTGTCCCAATAAATCTACTGAAGTTGTTTTTTATTATATTTCCTGCAAACAAGAAGGACTGACAACTGCTCAAAAGAAATGTTCCATTTCATGCTCAAGGTGTTTGAGTACTTGATTTTGCCTCCATGTCCAGTTTTTCAGGCCATGGTACATTTTTATACTTAACAATATATGGGAATTCTCCATGTAGTTGGAAAATACCCCAGATTAAGACAGTCAATGGGAATTTTGTTATTTGTTCAGATGCAGATTAATTCTTGCTATAGTTTTTAAAAATGGGAGTAGAAAGCCAACAAAAATGACATTCGTGGAAGGAGTATTTGGCAAAAAAGATTTGCCTGTCAAAAGTTGTACAATCTTCCTCCAATCCATCTCTTAATGTTTTTTGAAAGCCTATTGATGAAATGTTAGACACATTAAAAATTCAGAAAAGTATACAAGATTTTTGTAGATATGTATGCTTGGCACAAATTTTAAGAAAAGGTTTTTTAAAATTGACAATAGAATACAGAACATGCCTCTGAGAAGAAACATATTTATTGAGACATTGCTCCTATCTAGCTATTGGCTTTCTAATATATTCTGAGGATTATATGTATTGTGTTCTGGTAGTCTAATTGTGCCACATGTAATATATAATGCAATATAGCAATTTCCCATATGTCTTTAAATGGTTTAAATTCTCATAATATGGTAAACCCTTTAAAAAGGAGGAGGGGGTGCTTTCCCTGTAGTGAAGTTCATCTCTCATTCGTTTGGATAAGAACAAACTGTTTTCTCACAATTAGTGTAAATGATCTGAAGATCTTGGGAATACAGTTACCCGCAGATCAAGGAAAGAGTGCCTTGGTTGCTTTGGTATAATTAATAGTATCTTAATCTCCAGAAAGCAATAAAACAGACTTTCATGCAACAAAATGGAGGATTATCAACTTCTAATACCTGAAGATCAAGGTTCTGTTAAACATCAGAAGCAATTACGGATGGGTGAGAACAGGGACAAATTATCAGTGGTTCATTTGGTGCATGTGATCCAGGCCCCAGTGCTTTGAGGATCCCTAGGAACACAGAGCAATGAAAGGATTCTTGTCAACCAGGGCAGCAATTGCTGCCTGCCAGAGCAGAGTTTGTCTTGACTTTTACCTTTCTCTCCACACTCCAACCTTCATGTTAAGCAATTTCAATGCTTAAAAGGCAACAGCAGGAGATCAGGTGGGGACATATCTATTAAGAAGGCTGAGATAGAAGGGTGGGTAGATGTACTTTTTGGCAATGTTTCCCCACCCTGGCTCCTAGCCCTGCCTTCTCACTCCACAGAGGCAGTGGAAGGGGGCACCAAGCACAAGCAGCATTGCCACTGCCATTTCCCATTTACTACCCCTGCTTGTGCTCTGGCAAGACCTGTCCACTGAGTGCAGGTCTCGAGAGAGAAAGAGCCCAAGTAAGAAAAAGAACACTGAAACAAAAGGGAGGGAGATTTCCTCAGGTTATGGGCAGCAGATCCCATTCAGCTGAAAGTGTGGGTGACTGTCATACTACACTGTTACAGCGCTATACAGTAGGACACCCCCCCGATCCATAGATTCATTATGTGCTGATTCAGTAATCTGCGGTTGGCCACCATTGGGCCAACCATGAATAACTGGGCCCGGGCT
This sequence comes from Iguana delicatissima, assembly GCA_948472985.1. NCBI lineage: Eukaryota > Metazoa > Chordata > Lepidosauria > Squamata > Iguanidae > Iguana > Iguana delicatissima. The sequence continues at coordinate 163,936 of CAOKZL010001805.1, forward strand.
GGTGGCAGGTGGTGGGAAAAGAGCAAGGAGCATGTGATCCCGCTTCTCACCGACTCCCGCTGACCACCCCAGGCCCAATCCTGTTGGCGGGCAGTGGGAAAAGAGCGAGGAGTGCAGGATTGCACCCCTCACCAATTCCCATTGCCTGCCCCAGCCCTCATCCCAGCAGCGGGTGGCAGGAAAAGAGCGAGGAGTGTGGAATTGCACTCCTCACCAACTCCTGCCGACCACCCTGGCCCCAATCCTGGTGGCAGCCAGCAGGAAAAGAGTGGGGAGCATGGGATCGCTCTCCTCGCCAGCTCCTGTTGCCCACTCCAGCAGATCTGCTCTTTTCCCACCCGCCACGGTGGCGGTCGGGCGGGGCTGGTGGCAGGAGAGGGCATTCTCTACTATTCGCGGATTTCAGTATCCGTGAAGGCCCCTGGAACCAATCCCCCGTGGATACGGGGGTCCTACTGTATTCCATTTTAACTGCCATGGCAACATTGTATGGAATCCTGGGATTTGCTGTTTAGAGATAGCCATTTAGGATTTTCTGCCAGAGAGCTTTTCAACATCACTAAACTACAAATCCCAAAATTCCACATAATGTTGCCGTGGTTAAAGTGGAGTGCTATTACAGTGTACAGTTGGCTTCCCGTGTCCATGAGTTCTATATCCACAGATTCAACCAATCACAGCTCAAAAATATTTTTAAAAAATTCCAAAAAGCAAGCCTTGATTTTTGCTGCACACTAAACACTACTGTCATGCCCTGCTTCCGGAACATGGACTGACTCAGAGTCTGAAACAAGGGGCATGCCAGAACCTGCTGTACAGGAAGAGGTTACAGTGCCACAAACAGAACAGGGGCAGTGCCAGTGCCAGTAGAGAGTCCTGCCTCTTCAGACATAGAAGGGCACTTACCTGTACCCAACTTTGCAGAGCGCAGACAGCAAAGAGAGACCTGGCGTCACACTCTCGGAATTTATAACTGGCAACAATTAATCAAGTCACAGCTGCGCTAGGCTTCAGACCTATAAAGCTGATGTCCTTCCCCTCCAGGAGTTGTCAGAGCTTATCTGACCTTCTGCCCTGCTGGATCCATTGATGAATGCTCCAGTGGCAGAGCTTGGAGTGCGTGGAGGGAGAGGGGGTGGACGGAGAGAGAGGTGAGACCACGGTGTGCAGTGGTGGGGCTACGATGGGCAGGGCGAGGCTACGATACACAGGGGACAAGACTACGGCTCATGGAGGAGGGCAAGTAAGGAGCTGCGGCACCTCCAAAAAATCACCACTCAGGGGCGCACCATCCCTATCATTCCCCCCCCTCCTGTCCCTACACAACTGAAATGCTCTGAGTGACCTTGGACACTCCCTTGCCTTGGAAATGTGTTGGACTATTTTTGACTGTTACTGCCTGGAAGTAAGTAACAAGCTGAGAGTTATTGAGTTTGTTTTGTGTGTTTGTTTTATCAGCTGTGCCAGGAATGAGATAGGACAACTACACTGATGTAGAGGCATACCCTGCCATAGCCTCCCACCATTTCACAGATCCTCAGGCTCTCTGTGGCACTTGTTTGAGTTGTTCACCATTTTACTACACCACTCCATATAATAGGATTTAAGTATCCACAGATTTAAGTATCCATGGGGGGCAGGAGGGTCCAGGAACCAAAACCCAGAGAATACTGAGGGCCAACTGTAGAGTGATGCTGAAGGTTGAAGAAAGGAAAAAACTATGCTGTTGCCACACTACAGCTAGAGGATAAGTGACAGTGTTAAAGCTTTGAACAAAAGCTTTAGTTTGTTTGTTCTCTTTTTGCATGCCCTACCTCATAAGATAGTTGTGATGATAAAGTGGCAAGGAGCTACATATGCCACCTTGAGTTCATTAGTTGAAAAGCGAGGATATAAATGGAACTAATCACATAAATAAAAAGAAAAAAATACTGGAAAGAGGAGAGGAGAACTGTGAACTGAGGACATGCATTCTCAACCCATTAATGGACTCCTTAGTGTTGATGACTGAAGGAACAATTGATATACTCTGATTATTTCATAAATAACTGTATTAGTAAGAAGGAAGGCAGGCTCATTACTGAAGTTAAAAAAAACCTACTACAAATTTTCTTTAAATAGCCACAGTAGTAGTCTGACTGTAAATATCTATTAATTTCACATGCACATAAGTACTTCATGTTTTATTTATTTCCTAGGCCACTCTTCCTACAATAGCTCATACCTATGTGCAAACTGGTCCAGGTCCCAACCCTTTTATTCTGGCCTTTACTAAATTTTTGCTTCTGTTCATTCTGTTCATAAGAATTTGCTGGAATTTCCAACTTTTCTTGATATATAGGGTGGGAAAGAAATTAAAATATGAGCAGTTGGAATGTGAGAAAAAACAAAAATGTCACATTCATCCTTCTGGCTCTGTAGGTTTCAGTGTATTGTTTTGAAAAGTCCGAGTCTAACTCCATGTGTATTTCAGTATGTGTGTAATGCTAAATAAGGTTTGCACCCTCTTTATTCTATGGCATGCCTCATTTTAACACGTGTGTTACAGAGAGGTACAATACTGTCTTCCTTGTGCTGGGGTTAGTTAGAGCTATTGAACTTGGCTTTTGTTGGTTCAAATGGGAGGTGGGATTTTGCTTCAATTTGTTTTTGAAGATTTTGCCAAAATGTGCAAATATCTATTAAAGATGAAAAGAATATGAGATTTAAATAAGTAAAATATAGGAAAAAATGAAACTGACAGATTTTTGTATCCGTAGAAGTACATTAGCTTCTCTCAGAAACAAATAGGAGAGAAATGGTTCCCCCCGACCTCCCCAAAAAACCCCTTTCCTCTTGAGTGTTGTGTAACTTAATATTAAGCTACCACAAAGAGTGACAGCCCAGTCCAATAGTACACAGCAGAGTATTCACAGGGGACAGATTCCTTAAATCCCCGAAAATAAGTGCAGTCCCACATATATTCTAGGCTATATAGCCCTGCAGGGGAGTGACTCAGAGTGAATTGTTATTGTTTTTATTCAAGAAGCGACATGAAAATGACAATTTCTCCTGCAGCTACATCAGCTGAGTAACATTTCCCCTAGAAAGGCTTTGTAGCCTAACATGAACTGGGGCTCTGGTTATTTACTTATTTGTCATTTAATATAGCTTCTCAATAATCTGTTTTACACTGATAACACTATAAAAAATATGGCTAGATGTCTTATACTTTTAGAAGCTACATAGAAGTGCAGCTATTATTATGAAAAGTGGAAAATCTAACATGAGAGTAGTAGAGCTTTGAGTGAATTTTTGAATCCATTAAGATTTTTCAGGTCCAGCCTGATGAAGAATTTTGAATGACTCAAAAGCTTGTTTTTTAATTACCTTAATCTGATGTTTTTTATTTTATTTTTAGGTCACATAGCTTTTTGAGATCAAATAGGACCTCTGTCATGTACTGCATATCACCTCCCTATGTGCAAAACTTGTTCCTCTTGACTGGGACATCACCTACAGCTCTAACTACCTTGCTTGACAAGTAACTAGAGAGCCAGCCACCTCTACAGGGCTTGCCTGAGGTATTTTGCTGTCTGACACAGATTATTTTCACCTTATTCCTCATATAGAAGCCAAATACATTTGCAAATGAGTCTTACGTCAACCTTGATAATAGGGGTAACAGACAAAACCCGAACTGCTCAGGGCCCAGGTACTTAAAGTACCAAATTGTTCCTGACTCAGTACCAATCCACTTGAAACTTAAGATCAGTAGCCAAAGCTCTGCTAATGGTGTTCCCAAGTGGCATAGCGCTTAGGGCTATCACAGATTATAGGACTTTGTTTCTGGTTATGGAACTCCCTTTTATCAGCGACCCAGTTCCCACCCACCCTCACCAACACTTCGGTCTTTAGGCACCAGTTAGAAACTTTTCTTTGTACATACTTTTGAGGGTAATGCAAATGATTCATTTGTTTTTGTATAGTTAGTATGACATTTTAGCAAACATTTGCACTTAGGATTTTAGACATTAGGAATTTTAAATATGTGATTTTTATAAATTTTTTGGTCTTGTAATTTTAGGTATTTATAATTTGTGATTTTAACTATTGGGGTTTTGTGGGCGGGTGAGATTGTTAGCCACTCTGATCTCTTATCAGGAAGGATAAAGCATCAGTTAAATAAATAAACAGAACAGGATACCCCATCATACTTAATAGGCTGGCTTAGGGGGCACAGGACAAGTTGCATGGCACACATGGCTGTGTCTTCCAAAACTTTGATGCCACTCACCCATTTCTCCATATGAAGCTCACTTGCCACACTCTCAAAAGCTACAGTGCCAGCAGGCATCATGCAAACCACATGGCTATTGGAGCACTGGTGCTTGGTGCAGTGTTGCACGTGAGCTGTAGGATGGCCACTTGTATACCCCAAGAATAGAGAGGTTAAAGGAGGAAACCAATTTACGTAACAGTAGCATATGCTCAGAGAGAGAGTGAACAGCTATTTTAGAAATAACTGTTTGTTGTTGTGTGCCTTCCAGTTACTTCTGACCTATGGCACCCCTAAGGTGAACCAGTCATAGAGTTGGCAGGATTTGTTCAGGGGTGCGTGTGTGCGCGCGTGCGTGTGTGCGTGTGATTGCTTTTACCTTCCTCTGGAACAGAAAGAGTGTGACTTGCCCAAGGTCTCAGTAGGTTTCCATGGCCAAGTAAGGATGCAGACCCTGACTTCCCAGGGTCCTGGTCCAGCATGCAAAACTACTGTACCATGCTGGCTCTCAGGAACTCAAATACGGCAGGACAAAAAGTCAGTTAAAGGACTAATGCATGATACAGGACACCCTGGGTTTAGGATTTAAACCAATTTCTGAACCAGATTCCAGACGGCCTTCCCTCAGTAAGCTGCAGGTTAAAAATTAATCCCTGAAACTGATTCTTCTCTTCTTACAGTTGTGACTGCAGTGTTACTAGATAAGCCTTTATATTCTCCTGGTGACAGTTAAACACAAATCCTCTGTTCTACTGTGCTGCCCTAGAAACTGAAAGTGACTGTATTTGACAGTAGAATCTAAGAGACTATGCTTCTTTAGCAGCAGATCTACCCTGCAAATATGCCACTATCTCACCTCATATGTTCTGTGGCCACATCACTGTTTCAGACCATTTCAGACACAGTTATTTGCAGGTGATGGGACTCAATTAATCCTCATGTAATCCCCCCGCCCCACTCTCTGTGTTGCTCACAGAAGGAATATCAGGTTTTCAGCAATGCATATGGTTTGCCCTGGTATTGCACAGTACACACATGCTTAAATTCTAAAGTCAGGGGATTTAAGAATGCATAGCTGTGGATATGATTGCAGCCTGTGCTGAAAATACTGTAAGGGTGGAGTGGAGGGAACTCATCCATAAAGAATTTCCTGCTTCAAAATGTTGCCAGTGTAGTAACTCCAATCGCAAGGTTCTCCTTGGCTGTGGAATTCTTATATTTACTTTAATTTTCTGCAGAGATAATGTTCTAGACCTCTTAACCTCGTTGACACTGATGCTTTGGCAGGGCATAACTGAGATTCTTGCATAATTAAACAGCAGATTCTCAGGTGGCAGTCATGCTCTTTAAGTGTATTCTTCAGGCTTTCTGCTTGCAGCTTGGATCAGTTTACATTTGCATGGCTGCTGAGAGAAAGGTTTTCTGAGGTCACACAGGGGAAAAGAAATTCTCTTGAAAAAGAAAGTGCTGTGCCTATGACACTTTGTTAGCACTGCAGTTTAGATTCCAGATGTGGGGGGGACAGTCAGCAGCTAAGAAGGAGAGATAATATGGGCAGAGAACAACTGTTTCTTTTGCTTGCCAGGGAGATAAAGACCTGTGAGAAAAGGGATCAGATAGAAGCTTTGCACAAGCTTTGGTTTCCTGCCAGAGTCAAAAGTTATACTACACAGATCAAATTAGATCTGAAGCTAAATGCAGCACTTGAAGCACCATGTGGGTATATCAACACCACAAAATTATATTACTTCGATACCACTTTAATGGCCATGGCTCTGGCCTATGGAATCCTAGGCTTTGTAGTTTTAGTGAGCCAGCATGGTGTAGTGACTTGAGCATCAGACTATGGCCATTTCCACATGGGCATATTGCCCATGCTAGAGCGACCTCTCCAGGAGGTCTTCTTCATCGGGGTCTGCGCTAGAGCAGTTAAAAAAAGTGAGGTTCTAGACCTCAAACTGTTCTAGTGTAGCCCCGGGGGTAGCGCTGTGAGTTTTATAAAAACCACCTTCAAAAGTGGTTTTTATAAAACTTATCTGCGCCGCCCCGTAGCAGCCCCCGGTCAAGAACTGCAGAGACGCGGTAGCGCGTCCCTGCAGATCTACCTGGGGGCGGGCTTCCGGCTGGCACGCTGTCCTAATTGGCGGAGCGCCGGCGGAAGCCGCTGGCCGCCATTTTGGGTGCTGCCGGGCGCTGCGGAGCGCCGCCGAAATTCAGCGGCGTTTGGAACGGCGGATCCGCGCTCTTTGGAGGGATGGAGCAACCCGCTCGTGGGTAAGCTCCGCCCCTGCGTGCGCGGCCCCGTTTCGGCCCCGCCCCATGAGGGAAGGGCCTTAGACTCTAGAGATCAGATTTTGAATTGCTGCTTGGCCATGAAAACCCACTGGGGGAGCTTGGGCAAGTCATAGTCTTTCAGCATCAGAGGACAGCAAAGGCAAAACCCTCTCTGAACATATTTTGCCAAGAAAACACAAGGTCACCTTAGAGTCACCATAAGTCAGAAATTACTTAAACACAAAAGCAATGAGACTTAGATTTGTCTTCCAGAAAACCTTAAGTCTGTAGTTCAGGGGAGTCCAACAGAGAATTCTCTGTGCCTCACCAAGCTTCAAATCCTAAGACTCAACAGGATGAAGCCAAGACAGTTAAAGTGAGATCAGACAGCTATGTGGCGTAGGTACGCCCCTGGTTATCTTTTAATTGTTAACAGATACTGCAATTTTCATCATAGTTAGGATGAACAAGATAAGGAGAGTGTAAGAAGGGGATTTTTTTCCCCTCAGTGGTTGAGCACCTGTTTGGCAGGGAGAAAGTCTCATGTTCAAGTCCGTAGTGTCTCCGCAAAAGGTTGGAAAAGCCTGAAACCCTGGAGAGCCATTGACTGGGCTAGATGGACCAGTGGTTTGGCCCAGCGTGAGGCAGCACTATGTGTTCCCTCTCTCAACGTAGATCCCTTTCTGTCATGATCTCCCCTGCCCCTCCAACACATATATTAATCCTGAACGGAAGCTCCCGTCTATGGGGAAATTCTTTTTGGCACAATTGCATTGTGGAAGAAAAAGACTAGCACCACTTCTTGCTCATCACTATCTCAATTGAAATCATTTTTAAAAAGTGGAAAACTTTAAACGAAAATACAGCACTTGGGAAACAGAACACTTCATGTCTAGTTTGGTTTTGGGGCTGAGGGGAATCTGTGATCTACCTGATGCTGTTGGGCTGCTCAGCTCCAGCCAGCATGGCCAGTAGATTACCACTGAGGGTTGATGGGAGTGGGAGTGGGAGTGCAGCATCATCTGAAGGGTTCCAGGCAGCGATGAATTTAAGTCTTTTACTCCAAGTCTCAAGTCTCTACCTTCAAGTCTCAAGTCCTTGCAAGATACTTTCAAGTCAAGTCTCAAGTCTGGAAGCCAATTTGATACCCCAGCCATTATTCTAGAATTTCTGGACAGAGTTGAATAAAGTTAGTTTTAACAATTTAAATAGAGCTGGCCCTCTACTTTTGTGATTTTGCCATATGTAGCTTCAGAAGTGGGAAATAGGATCCTTCTAACTTCCTATTACTGAAGCTTCAAGAGCTTTAGAAGGAAGGCTCCTTCCTTCTCAGGCCCATGCCTAACACATTTTCTGTTCCCCTCTGAGATATGCGCCCTGCACTCTGGGCACAAATCTTGCCTTCTCCTCTTAGGAAAAGTTTTAGAAAGCTCCTCCTATATGTAAAGGGGACAGGCTGCTAAGCAGACCTTAATCTCATCTCAAGCCCATGGCCTAACCTATTTGCTGTTCCCTCTGAGAAATGTGTCCATGCTTTGGGCTTGAGACAGATTGTCATGTGACCAGTAAGTTGTGAGGTTTCTGGAGAAATGTGTTATATTACTGAACCATGTGCAGCAAGTCAGTCACGAGAAATATTCAAGTCTGAAGTCAAGTCGAGTCAGTGTATAATTTTTGCTGAATCAAGTCCAAGTTGAGTCACTGAAGTGACTTAAGTCAGACTTGAGTCCAAGTCAATTGACTCAAGTCTACATCACTGCTTCCAGGTTCCTCAAACTTTGCTCCAACATTCAGATCCTGTGCATGCTTGCTTTACCCCACTGAACTCAACAGGATGCCTCAGCAAATAAGTATATAATTTGGTTGCTTAAAAAGTGAGGACGTAACATGGATCACAGTTGATACACTTGGCAGAGCTGTATTAAATAACTAGTAACTGGTATTTTACAACATGAGTAGGAGAGACAGCCCACCTTTGTTGTGGTAAGGGATGACTCAGAGTTGGGAAATCTCTTTTGGATTACAACACCTATTGTCAGGTTGCTAAGCTCCCTGTCAAGGAAATACTAACCTGTTGGATGTATATTCTTTACTAATTGCTACTTTATATTTAACCATTGCAAAAAGGGGCTATTTTGTATCCAGGCTTAAGTACTGCTAATTGCTGCTCCATTGTACTCTAAAGGCCTTTTGCTGTTACATTGTGTTTCATGTTAGGGAAGAGCAGGAAAATGCTAAGATGGTAGTGCTAGGACTTTATGAGAACAAAGCACTATGGAGATGGGGATAGAGAAATATGCAAGGAGGGGGTCACCTTGGTCAAGGCTGTATGGCGTTGTGGAAAGCATCAGCCTGAGAAAGTAAAGGGGGAATAGATACATGAAGGGATTTGTGGCTTTGTCCAGTTAACGCTTTGTGCTCCTAAACTTGTATTGATGATCTATAAAAGATATATGCTGTATATACCCCCCCAGTTTTGGCAGTTTCTGTGGAAGTGTGCTGTGTTGCTCATGCTTATGCATAAAAATAAACTGCTGTCTGCCTCAGAGTGAGTTTTGTGGAGTGTGGGTTGTCTAGTACATGATACCTGTAATCTCCCAAAGGATGAATAACCAGTCATACCAGCTTGTTATGTTTTCACATATGGAGTGGAACGTTTTCTACAACTTTACTAACTTTGACAAGAATGTTCCAAAGTTCTCCATAGATGGGCCAAGAGATTGGCTTTACTGGAGGTGGATATTCATTTGAATATTAATAGAGTAATTTTATAATATCCCCTTTAAAAAAAACATCTCTTGGGTGGAATGTTATCGAATTAAGTATGACAGATGACGTTTTAAACAGCCATCATCTGTAAAGAGCTAGAAATAATACTGTACTGATTTGAGCAGTCTGATTGGGAGATATTACCCGAGTAGTGTAACCTCTCAGGAAATTTTCCTGGAGCTTGAGAAAAGTTATTATTTGGGGTTACAACCCTCAGATCGAACCCGCCCTCCCCGGCCAGCATGACCAATGGATTCTGGGAACTGTGGCCCCCAAAAGTAAACTTTCCAAGCACTTAATTTTCCGCACAGGTTTTCCCAAATAAAAGAATGGATGCACTCTAAGAGCAGATTTTTATAGTAGGTCCTAATAAATCTTGTGCATAACTTTCGAATAAGATGTACGCATTTGAGTTCTTGTGTATGAGGAAGAGAACTATTTGGAATTTGGTTCAGGTTTTGTTTCAATAAGTTCACAACTGACTTAGAATTGCCGTGTTTTTAAAACAGCAGTAAAGAACAGTTGAAATTCATGACATGCTAGGTTGACAATTAGAAAGCTGCTATTAACAAGTTTGTGTTCTGTGTAAACACCAAACAAAAGTATTGATTTCAGTTGATGTAGCTGTGTATTCCTATGTAAAATTAACACATATTCCATATTCAAAATTACATAATGCAGTGTTTTCTGTCTTTTTTTAATCATATCATTATTATCTGTAGTGGCAGTATGATTCTGATACTTGCTCCTGAAAACTTGACTCCTCTTTTCTCAAAAGTCCACACCCTGAAATATGAGATTTTTTGGCATCTTGTTCATACTATGTAAAAGAACACACATTCTAGTGCTGAAATAAAGGATGGCCATTATGATATATGACACCTGCCAGCCCTATGAAAGACTAGCTTTGTGACCCTCAAATAAGGGACATCTCCCATAATAAGGGACATCTGGAAACCTTAAACTGAACAGATCCATACCTCAAGTTCTGATGCCAATATGTAGTAGATAACAAACCAGATGATGGGCTCATTCAGTTGCCTTTATGATTCTGGAAAGTAGTCCTTGTACCTGCAGCAAAGATCATATAGAGCAATGTCATTCTGATGATATGGATTAAGGACATAAAAAAAGTCTTGGCTGGATCAGCAGGGTTGGTTCTGCCATGCCGGAGAGTGAGGCATCTGCCTTTGGTGGTCATACTGGTTGAACTGGGAGCAGTGGTAAGATGCTGAAGGAGAAAACTGTGTGTGCTACCTGGCCTTACCCTCCATCCCATAGCTAGCCTGCTATCCAAAGGTTCAAAGAAAGACAATCACCCATCACCAGTGTCAAATACAAAATTCAAGGTCCAGTTGGGCAGCTTCTACAATTGGCATGGGAGAGAATGTCATCTTACCCTTTGCCACAGGCACTAAAATGACTTTGCCAGTGTTATAGATCAGACCAGTAACCTTCCTCTAAAGTAGTGGTTCTCAACCTGTGGGTCCCCAGATGTTTTTGGACTTCAGCTCCTAGAAGCCCTGAGCATTGACCATAGTGGCTGAGGCTTCTGGGAGCTGAAGTCCACAAACATCTGGGGACCCACAGGTTGAGAACCACTGCTCTAAAGCCAGAGTTTGGAAAAGTTACCTTTTGATCTGCAATTTCCAGAATCATCCATCATGGCCAGTAGTCATGCTGGCTGGGTGTATTTTCTAAGGTGTACTGGCCATGCTGGCTAGTTGTCCAAAGAAGCATCTTTCCCTAAGTTCTGTTTAATGCTTTCTAAGAAGCTAGCTATCACAACATCTTGTGGCAATGAATCCCATAGTTTAGCTATTTGTGTTCAAATAAGAAATATGTTTTTTATCTGTCCAGAATCTATGGTAGTCCATTTTGTTGGTTGACTCCAAATTCTACCATTATAAATTGGCATGACCTTTTTGGATTTCATTTCTCCAAACTATGCTGAGGTCATTTGTCTCTTGGAAAGAAGATGGATTTCCTTTCCTTTCCTTCTCACTCCTTTTGTTGTTGTGTTTCTGGTATTTCTTCTTGATGCCAATCAGTAGCACTTTTATTTCAGATCAAGGAGATTAAACACTGAAAAATCTCTGGAGAGACCTAGAGATGCATTTTAACACTTGACATTTCAAACGGGCTTTCATTCATAAGTCAGCTTTCAAAGTCTGCAGTGATGAGGTCATGAACAGAGAACAAGCTCTTCTGCTTTGCAAAACAGTTAAAAGGTCATCTCTCCCTCATTATTTTGTTTCCTGGTAAATTACCAACAGTGTTATCATCAATGAATTTTGCATGATGCTGCCTGCACATCTCATTCTTCTACTCCAAGGATACAAAAGGAACATTGAGAAAAGCAAAGAATACCACTGCAAGTTCTGGAACTGGTTGTGGAGTTTGCTGGTTGTAAGTTTGAAATTCCCTTTAAGACACATGGCAGGAGAAAAGGATGTGGCTAAGAACTGAGCATTTCCATTGAAATCATGCTCTCTTCATGAAAGGGCAAACAAGCCAACCCCCATCTTCTGACTGTCCTGATTTGGCAGAGATAGTTCAATTAATCCTCTGTCATCCCACTTTTTCAGCGACTTCTAGAACATTCCAGTTTCTCTTTCCTCCTCCCACTTCCCCTCTTTGTTCTCAGCTTACTCCCCTTGATGCAAACTGAGTTCAAAGTGCAAAAGGAGTTTGCACTCAGTTACCTCCATGTGGAAGAGAGGGGTGCACAGAATTTTGCTCTTCCCTGAGGCAACCCTTTGTTAGCGTATTTGTTTTTCCTTGTTAATAAGTTTTTGCCATCTTAACCACACTCTAATGTTGATTAGCCACGTGTGTTCTGGTTTTCATCTATGAAATGTTGGAGGGTAATCATCCAATGAGGTGCAGTTGTTCAAGAGCTGGACTAGGAAATTGGGAAAGCAGGGTTTGAATCCTCACTTAGACATGGAAACCCACTGGATGACCTTGGGCAAATCTCATTCTCTTGGCCTCAGAGGAAGGCAAGGGCAAATCTCCTCTGAACAAATTCTTCCAAGAAAACACCATGATAGGTTCTCCTTAAGGTTGTCATAAGTGAGAAATGACTTGAAGGCACACAACAGCAATGGCATCCCAGCCTTGGTTTCCTCCCGCTTATTTCCTGATAATCTTCTACACCTTGCGAGACGAATGTTGTCATATTGTCACCTGCCAAGCTGCGGGTTGCCCTGGCCTTGTTCGGAAGCAAGGCTATATTTCAGTGGTAGAGTACTCATGGTGCCCTTATGCAAGGGGCCAGAAGAGGGCACTGAGTTGCATAATGTTGACATATATTTTGAAAAAGTTCCCTTTTTTTTAACTATAGCTCCCAGAATCCTACCAAAGCTTCCTAGTTATTTTGCCTGGAGGATTCTGGGAATTATAATACATAAAAATACATTTTGCAAGCTTTGTGTTTCCACTGCCTAATTTATAGACATATGCAGACATAATGAATTAAAATAACTTAAATAGAAATTATAAAATTATAATAGAAATTGGAGCGAAGGCTACAGCCAGGTGACCTTTGTGCCCGGTCAGCGTGCTGTCAAGATGGGCAAGGGGGAGAAAGCAAGGCACTTGGTGGACCTCTTGACTTGCAGAGCAGAGGGAGGCTCACTGGCTTACATGCCAGTGGTGGCAGGCAACAGTCATAGCCCAGATTGTACTGCAGTACTTGGAGCTGCCATTTTGATTTTCCAAAAGCCCACAAAATGATAAAGACAGTTTCAGCTGTCAGATGCCAAGGGGTGGTGGTGGCATAAAAGGGACCTACACTACTACAATATCAGTTTAGGTATTGGCAGTGCGCTAGCAGTGGCCTCTGTCAGAGCATGGCAGTCCAGGCAGCTGCCAGATGTTAACACTGGTCTGTGTGTATGAACATCCCTGCACATAAAACCTCGCATATTGGGGGAAAGGTTCTAGCCTACCCTCCTTCCTGCTGCACTAATTTTCCTTTTCTAGGAAATGTTTCTCTTTTGTATTTTTTTCCCAAGAGAACTTTAAAAAATTGACTACCCACCCAGTCTGAAATGATGTGTCCATCCCAGCATAGCACCAAGTTTGGTTGGCTCTGGGATTCTGAAATCTGTAGTTCAAAACTGTAATTTTTCCAAGCTCAGAAAATATAATCAGACTGCCTTCTCATTTTCTTGCATATGCAGACTAGGGCCCAACTTCACAAGGTAATGAGAACTAAAGTAGACCTATTAAATTATTGGGGCTTACGTAAGCATGGCTTACCATCTAGCATTTGATTCCACAAGGCTTCTCTAGCCAGGTAAACCAGATGGCTTTTGACTTGGATGTGCAAGATGTACAACTTGCGTTGTATCTTGTTTCAGTTTAATTGTATCTAATGCAAATAATGGTAATTATATTATTATTATTTTTAAATGAAAGTCCACTTTGTTTTGTTCTTATGAGATATCCAGTTGCATTCTTCTGCAGTTATCATTCTCACACAAACCCTTTTTCCTGTTGCACGGTTAATTGTTGTATTATGAAAATGAGCCAAATTTCATGCTGAGGCATGCTTCTGTATGATAATTAATGAAGGGAAATAAAGATCACACCTTGCTGATTCAGAAGTGGAAGGTTCACAAGGTGTGCATTCATTAGACCAACAAAACCAGTGACAGCGACCATACAGAGAAGAGCTGTAATTAATACAATATTAATTTGCCCCAGGCAAATTGTCTGCTTATTAAAGAACCTGGGAAAGGACTAGTTATCTGGAAATGCTGTTGTTTTGTTATATGTAGATCCTGTTCTACCACAAATTTTCTGGAGAGCTTCCAAAATGTTCCAATTTAAAAGGTAAAATTAGAACATTTTGGAATCTGCCCAGAAAACTGGTGATAGGATAGGACCTAAAAGCACGGGGGAGCAGGAGGGTAGTTCCCAGATCACACAGTTACAGCAGTTGGATACCAATTTAGTGCCCTAAAAGATCCTATAGAATTCTGGGATTTGTAGTTTTGTGAAGTCCTTAACATTCTCTGCTAGAAAAGTTGAGTGCTGTAGTTCAGAGAAGAACTCCAGAGCATTCTGTAGCAGAAAATTCTAAATACATCAACAAATTACAAATCCCAGGATTCTGTATGGTGGAGCCATACTAAAGTATCAAACTGCTGTAACTGGATAGTGCAGCTACACTCCAGCAGAGTCTTCATATTCCCGGAAGAGCCTGCAACTTCTTCCCTGTATGGTCATTCCTTTCCCCACAACTGCTGGAGTCAGCAGCACTCTAGGTTTCCTCCTAAAAGATGGCAGAGGTTGGAAAAATTACTTTTTGGGGGCTACAGTTCTCAGAATCCCTCAGACAGTGTGAGTGGTGGGAATGGAACAATGGAACAATAGCTGGGGCAGTTTCTTCTTCTTTCCCTCTTCATTTCTCTTGAAATGAAGCAGCTTTTCTTGCTTAAAATTGGAAATAATACTGTTGGAGTACCACTCCCTTCAGCCTTAATCATTGGCTATACTAGTGTAGGCTGATGGCAATTGCAGTCCAACAACATTTAGAGAGCCACACATTCCCCACACTGAGTTTAAAAGCCTGTATATTTAGTGAACACTATGAAGACTGGTTATATGATTTGCTGCAAATGGTGACACTGAACTTTACAGTTGGCCTTCTACATTTGTGGGTTTATCTTTCATAGACTTTATTATTTACAAGTTTCTCCAACCCCTACCCCCACAGGCACTTCTGTTATGGGGGACCCTTCCTTCTTGGTGGCGTCTATCAGGCTGCACAATCCTTTAAAAATCTACCTTTGGTTCTCCTCCTCCTCCTCCAGCTGCTGCCTGGTCAGCTAAGGACAGATTGCAGCCCAATTTCTCAGCACTACAGACCCTCTCCCAATGTCCTCCACTCACACGGGGGGGGGGATGAACAAGAGAGGAAGTATAGGGCCCCCATGTTTCTCAGAGGCTCTGATCAGGCCAAGCAGTCCTTTAAAAACCTGCCTCTGGTCTTCTTCCACCAGGCACTGCCTGGCCAGCTAAGGATGGATCACAGCCCAATTTTTCAGCACCACAAATCCTTTCCCAGTGCCCCCACACACACACACACACGAGGGCAGGAGATGAACAAGAGAGGAAGTATAGGGCCACCATGCTTGCCCACCCCTTTTTCCCTTTCCTTTTCCTGACCTGGTTTGGACCCTCAGTGCCCACTCTCTACACCATGCCTTGGCCCCCTTCTCACAAATACACACATTGTGGTATTTGCAGTTTTCCCAGTTTTGTGGGGTCCTGTGCCCCTAAACCCAGCAAGTGTGGAAGGCTGACTGTGTATGAACAGTGGGCAGGGAAGGAATGTGTCTGCTAAGGATATCCACCAGTGATGAACTTCCTTCCTGTATCTTGAAGGGAATTCAAAATCCTGAATGAAAACAAACGTGGTAAATATCTGCACTCATATACATAGGTCATTAACCCTGTGTGTGTATTTGTAAAAAAAAGTTACTAGTTGATATAGTAGACATTAGGTAGTTGAAATGAGAAAAAACTGAAACAGCCATAACAAGCTGTAAGCAGAGGCCTTGACATTGCCCATCAACAGTCAGTGCTTGGACGACAGACTATGCAGGGCCACGGGTCATCTGGCCACAGTGTTTCCCAATACGAAAAGATGTCTTGTACTTCTATTTACGTTATTGTAAATATTTCTAAATTTGCTTCTGCTCATATTAATTAGCACATGCAAATTTCAGGCAAATATGCACCCCCATTTGTCCTCTTGGGGTGTGAGTCCTTTTGGGATGATGCATAGCTGGACACTTCAAACTGAGATCCTCTCATCTTCCAGCCACCATAATCATGTAATGTTTCTGTTAGTCAAACCCATTTACCAAGTGGTGACTGGTGGCTCCCAAGTCAGAGAAGGGGTATATCAGCTTTGGGTTTTAGCTGAATGTTAAAGGAGGCATCCAAGCTCCTGAAGCTCTTTTGGGCTTGGGGTTCAGCACCATGACTATCTCCTTTAAGGTTCCAGCTAAAACCCAGACTTGATTCACCCCCTCCTCTGATTTGGAAGCCATCAGCTATCATTGCTGTAAAGTTTGCCTAACAGTAGTATTACATGGTTCTGCTGGCTGGAAGATCAGAAAATCCCAGTTTGAAGTGTCCAGCCTTAAAGTTCATTCAGACCCAGGAGAAATCTGCTATTGCACTGACATGTGGGCTGTCCTTTATGAACGTTCCATCTGTCAGAATGACTGCATTAATTGAACAGAATAAAAGCCCATTCATACCTCACAATTATAGCACTATGAATCCATTTTAACAGCCATGGCTGCTTCCTCTGGAATCCAGGAGTTTGTGGTTAGATGAGGCACTTAAAGCATCCTGGCTGAGAATTCTAGATAGCAATCCCTAAACTGAAAATCCCATAATTCCACAAGATGTTGCCATGGCAATGAAACTGGAATCATAGCATTAGAATTGTTTGGTGCGCAAGGGTTGTAAGGAAGCAGAAATAAAGCAAAGGTTGTGGTCCATGGACTCTTAGAGGGTCCCTGAATGGGCTTCATATGGTCCATGAACCAGGTGCAAAATAACACATTCTCCCCTTTGATGTCCTTCCTTTTGCTTTGAAAATGTGCTTACATACATTTTGTGGAGAAGAAATCTGTAGCTTTCATCAGACTTTCACAGGAGTCTGTTACCCAGAAAAAATTTAGAATTCCTGGTCCATCTTCTTCAGAAACTGCAACATGCTTAAAATGAGAGAATCACAGCATCATCGTTGGAAAGGACCTTAGGCCATCAGGTCCAACCCCCTGCTCAATGCAGGATCTCCAGCTAGAGCATTCCCAGCAGGTAGCCGTCCAGCCTCTTTTTGAAGATCTCCTGAGAAGGAGACCCTACTGCCTCTCTAGGGAATTGGTTCTTTTGCTGAACTGCTCTCACTGTCAAGACGTTCCTTCTAATGTTCGATCAAAATCTACCTTCTTGTAACTTAAAACCATTAAACCTAGTTCTATTTTCAGAGGCAGCAAAGAACAAGCCTGAACCCTCCTCTTTGCAGCAACCCTTTAAGTATTTAAAGAATGCAATCATGTCATCCCTCAGTCTTCTTTTCACCAAGCTGAACAATCCCAGTTCCTTCAACCTCTCTTCATATGTTTTGTTCTCTATACCTCTCATCATCCTTGTTACCCTTCTCTGAACTCTCTCCAACTTGTCTATATTCTTCTTAAAATGAGACACTCAGAAATGAACACAGCACTCCAGATGAGGCCTAAACAGTGCAGTATATTGAGGTACAATTAATTCCCTCAACTTGGAAACTGTGCTTCTATTAATGCAGGCTATTAATGCATTTGCCTTCTTTGCTGTAGCATCATATTGCTGCCTCATGTTCATTTTATGATCAACAATAATCCCCAGGTCCTTTTCACATGTAGTAGTGCTGAGCACAGTATCCCCCACCCTTTACTTGTGCATTGGGTGAAACTGCTCTTACTACCAGGAAGTTCTTCCTGATGTTTAGGTGGAATCTCTTTTCCTAAAGTTTGAATCCATTGTTCTGTGTCCTAGTTACTGGGGCATCAGGAAACAAGCTTGCTTCATCTTCCATATGACATCCCTGTTCTTTTCTGAACATACCCAGCTCCCTAAGCCACTCTTCATAAGGCATGTTTTCTAGGCCTTTTACCATTATGGCTGCCCTCTTCTGGACACATTCCAGCTTGTCAATATCCTTCTTGAACTGTGATGCCAGAACTGGATACAATATCCCAGGTGGGGTCTGACCTAAGCAGAATTGAGTGGTACTATTACTTCCCTTGATCTAGACACTATAGTCCTATTGATGCAGCCTGAAATCACAGTGGCCTTTTTAGCTGCTGCATCAAACTGCAGACTCATGTTCAGCTTGTGGTCTGGTAAGACTCCTAAAGCCCTTTCATATGTACTGTGGTCAAGCCAGGTGTCTCCCATCCTATATCTGTTCATTTCATATTTTCTGCCCATGTGCTTTACCATACACCTCTCCCTGTTGAAATTCATTTTGTTAGCTTCGCCCAGCTCTCTAATCTGTTAAAGATAATTTTGAATTCCGATCCTGTTCTTTGGGGTATTAGCTACCCACCCAATTTGGTGTCATCTGCAAATTTCCTAAGAATGCCCTCTATTCCATCATCCAAATCATTGATAAAAATG
Source organism: Iguana delicatissima (assembly GCA_948472985.1). Classification (NCBI taxonomy): domain Eukaryota; kingdom Metazoa; phylum Chordata; class Lepidosauria; order Squamata; family Iguanidae; genus Iguana; species Iguana delicatissima. Next base: position 182,432 of record CAOKZL010001805.1, read on the forward strand.
TTGAACAGCACTGGCCCAGGACAGAACTCTGTGGCACCCCACTAATCATTTTTTTCCAAGATGAAGAGGAGCCATTGGTGAACACCCTTTGGGTTTGGTCAGTCAAACAATCTCAAGCCAACCTAACCGTAGTGTTGTCTAGCCCACATTTTACTACCTTGTTTGCAAGAATATCATGGTGGATTATGTCAGTGGCCTTACTGAAGTCATGATATGCTATATCCACAGCATTCCCTTCATCTATCAAGCTTGTAACTCTATCCCCCCACCCCCCACAAAAAAAGACACAAAATTAGTCTGGCATGACTTGTTTTTGAGAAAGTTGGAATCATAGTATTCAGAAAGAGAGTCCAGTCCCTCCATTGGCAAATGAAAAAGTACCACTACTCCCTAAACAGTTTGGACTGAGCTGGGAAAAGTCACGTTTATGGACTACAGCTGCCAGAATTCCCCAAACAGCACACCTATTAGCTATGCTGGCAAGGCAATTCTGGGAGCTCTAGTTCAAAAAAAGCAACATTACCAAGCTCTGCATTTTGAATGGAAGTACAGGAACTCTGTCTGCTCTTTGGAAGTTTTCTAATTAGTATCACACTGACAGTATCTCTTTCAGGAAGCAACTCTCTGAACAGTACTGCTCATTATAAGCCTCCCTAGACATGAGCCCTTATTAAATATTCAAAGATGCCTCTCTTACTGCAACCCAAAAACAAAACAAAACATTGAATTTAAAGAATTACAGTTATTCCTCTGTCATTTGGGCAGCCTCTAAATAAGGAAGCATTCCCATGAGGACACCCTTGAAATAAATATAGAGGAATTATTAATTATAAATTTGTCCAATTCAAATTTAAAATTCAGAGAGCAAGCTTATTTTAATCATCAGGTTTTTGTTTTGGGAACTGTGCCTCATAGCTGATTCTTCAAACAGGCATAGCAGGAAAAGCCTGAAGCCAGTTGGCTTTTATCCTGTGTTCTTGACAATAGCATCTAATACGCAGGGAAAACACTCCAGTCTAGGTATAGTGATTTACATACCAAACAAATGCTGAAGACAGAGAAAATGTCAACATTTTTTAAAGTCACCGTTGCTTCCTTACACAGCATTAAAAATGCTTTCTGCGCTATTAGTGTCTCCTAAGATACTTTCCATTGATTTTAAGTTGAGTCTAATCTTGAGCACAGCTCAGAAAAACAAAAACAAAACCTCAACATGGGCATGTTGGCTAGAGGATTCTGAGGCCTTTTCCGCACTTTGTTTTTAAAACGGGGCAGCGCGTCCACCATTGAGGACATTTGCACTTGGGGGCGCACTTGGTCCGGACTACTTTCTGTAGTTTCGGACTTCAGCCCACTCTGGAACGACCAGAACTGGTGGTTCTCCATGCTATTGAAAGACCGCTTAAAACAGGTCTTTCAATAGTCTGGCACACCCCACTCCGTTGCTGCACTCCTGTGTAGATCTGCAGGCTCGCACCAGTTCCGAAGAGCTCTCAGAGCGGGGGATTCTTATAGGGGAAAGAACGACCGTAGGCTAGGCTGGTCTTGGGCAAAAACAATAAGTTTTGGGTTGGAGACAAAGCCTCCGAAAGGTCAGAATTTGCATGATTGAGTTAAATAGCATTTATTTTTAGCATTTATTTATTTCTATACCGCTTATCAACTGAGTGTTATCTAAGCGATTTACAATGTATTTTTAGCTAATTGCCCCCAACAAGCTGGGTACTCATTTTACCGACCTGCGAAAGGATGAAAGGGTGAGTCAACCTTGGAACCTGGCAGGATCGAACTCACAACCTTGTGGTTGCAGTACTGGCATTTAACCACTGCGCCACCAGGGTTAAAGTCCGAGTTGACAATGGTATAGCCAGTATGTAGCTCGGCAGTTAAGTACCTAGCTCGCCAGGGTGCCTTCTCAGGGCAGAGGGTCTCTTTGTGGTAGCGTGCATTCGTAATGAAGGTGTTTGTTTCGGGAGGTCCCCTAAAGCAGATCTGGCAATATCTGGCTTGGTTTGGTGTGAGCAGCAAGTAGTAGCCATGCCTAGCTTCGCGCTTGTTCGGCGGGCTTCGCAAACACTTGGCTGGTGGCAGAGTAGGGCCGAATTGTGATATCAAAATGATATCTTTGGTTCACCAAAGGCCAGGCCAAGACACGGTGGTAACAATCCCCCCCCCGAAAATGGGCAATTTGACACAAATTGGTCATTTTCCAATTAAATATTTCAAAAGGAATTTAGAGCCGAATAAAGGTCTACAGATTCCAGAGACGTATCACACCAAGGAATTTTGCAACATTTCTAACTAAATAAAGCAGTTCCTAACTAAACAATATCTCAACCCTAACTACACATACAGGAATAGCAACTGTACATTTCGAACAGAATGCAATGATAAACAAATGAACAATTGGCAAAGGATTGGGACTAGCGGAGGATGTGAGCAATTTTCCAAAAAGGTGGATAATGCAGACAATAAACAAATGAACAATAACCATGCAACTTAAGGGTTCAGTGAAAGATAACTGCGGGCAAGTGAAGCAACTGGCGAATGATGGTAATCCAAGGTGGAGGGGAAAACGGGCAAACTAGACAGTCCAATAATGTGGGATGCAGGCAAGTTCATGCGGACCGAGCAACTAGTCCGGTGGTGATGCGGGCAAGGCAAATGCTGAGGTCTCAAGGAGTGAGGCGCAAACAAAGTCTCTGCACCCCCCCCCCGGAAACAAGAAAGTTCGGGGTCTGGAAAAATGCGGGCAAGTTGGCAGTTCCAATGGGGCTGGAACCATAGCAATGAGTCCGGTTTAAATAGCAAAACAAAAAATTGTCCAAGTCCATGGTCGAACTAGCCCAGGCGTGCTAGCTCTTTACAGGATCAGGCTTGTGAAGTAGCAACAGGAATGGTCCAAGCGGGAGCCAAGCGTTGAACCTCGGAGCGTGGGCAGTGTAGTCCAAGGCATTCATTGAGGAATGGCTGGCTGTGATCCCCAACTGCAGCAATTGGAACGGGATGCCATCTCGGGCTTGGTCCTTCGACTGCAATTGGAGTCTGGATACTCACCCCCCCCCCCCCCCCACGGTGCTTGGGGTGGATGGACAGGTCCGGGGCTGATCGGCTTACAAGAAGGAGTGATCTGTAACTTTTTGAAAGAAAGACTCACACCAGTTACTACCAATACAAACGGTTAATGCAGATCTTTGGCACGAAGCCTCCTGGGAACACGGTAGTGACAACATTCTTCATTTTTCCTTCCTCTTCTTCGCTCCTCTTTAATATTGGTATAGGTTTCTTCATGAGCTGTGAAGCAAGCCTGCTAGTATCACTTCAGTAAACCATAATCATAAAGCATAATCCAACACTTCTGCAAAAGATAATTCTCTGTTGAGAAAAGAAATGGTCTGGATATTGAGAGCTGGAACTCTGTCCCTCCTGCAGCCTGAAGAAAAATCTGGACTTTATCCCTTTATTTGAGGGTTCAGATTTTCACACAAGGGAAATGCATACACAGATATCTATTTTCCATAGTTATAATTGCATCAGGATTTTATTTTATTTTATTTTAATTTGCTGCTCTCCCTTCTTATAGATCGCTATCTTTATGGAATGTAGACTCCACAGGTCTTCAGTTAGAGCAGCAGTTCTTAACCTGGGGTCTCACAGGGGGTCTGCAAAAGCTTGAAGAAACGTTATGAGCTTTTACTGTTAAAATAGAAAAAGTGAAAGAAAGATGGACAGACACACAGATGGACGGCCATACGCTGATCTCGAAGAGCAGGATTGTTTTGCTAGTGACAGACATTATTCATACAAAGTTTCATACAATATCTCAAACCATTCAAAAGTTATGAAACTGATAGCAAAAAAATGTATTCAGTACTTGCTACTTCTGCACACAGTGAGAACATGCAAGTGAATGATACTTGGGGGGGTGAAAGAAAGCACGTGACATTTCTTGCTGGCACACATACAGCCAGAAGCTGCCTTGAATTAGGTCTTGGTGGTCTGTGGCAATAAAAGATATTCGAAGGGGATCTGTGGTAAGGAAACGGTTACAAACCACTGAATTAGAGAATCCCTCCAGACAGAGGGTTGCCCTCTGGAAAGTAGAAAACGTGTGCCATTTCCGCACTACACTCTTATAGCGCGATTATTCCACTTTCAACATCCTATGGAATCCTGGGGTTTGCAGTTTAGGGAGGGGCCAGCCGGATGTTGAAAGTGGAATAATCACGCTATAAGAGTGTAGTGCAGAAACGATCATGGTGATGCTGTTGTCTGCTTTTGTAAGTACATGCCAACACCAACTTTTCTAAACAGGCTAGGCCGTTTCACACTACACAGTGTGTTTGTTTGTTTGTTTATAGTAATCCGTCTACATTTGCTAAGGTTAGGAGTACAGGACCAGCATGAAAGTGAAAAAAACATGAATAACTCTAGGCTCTCACAAACTATATTTAAGACACAAAAAAGTATGATCACCATATTCAACCCGCCATGGATTTCTTTGAGGCATCAGGGTTCCTTCGCAAGGCAGAAGTTGGTGGCTGGTGGGGCTGACTGCCACCTTCACTGCTGCCCAATGGCATTTTTAAAAGGGATTTACAAGCCTCGTTTGCAGTTTCTCAGTCTCACGAGGCTCGCAGTCCCTATTAAAAATGGCACAGGAGGCAGCAGAGGTGATGGCAAATAATCCATGAATAATAAAATCCACAAAAGTGAAACCCACAAATGTGGAAGGCTGACTTTACTTATTTATTCATGGTCCTAGACCAAACTTATAAAAACAGCACATAAAATGCATAAAAATATGCACAGATACAACTAAAATACTACATCAGATCTGAATGCTGCACTTCTATTTGATTCCTTGAAGACAAGGAAAATAAGGAACAAGAAGATTAAAGTGATTAAATATTAAAACTTCATATAATACTACTTCTTATGATTAATATATGTAACTAAGATTGCTGTATTATGATTTCCCCTCTATTATTTGCCCACAAGCTTCAATACCATATGAAAGGAACTCAGCACACAGTTATGGAGCTATGACTGCACTTTAATTTCCATGGCAGAATACATTTTTAAAATTTATTTATTTAATGTAGACCCTGCTTTTCTCCAAATGGGACCCAGAGTGGCAACACTTTGGAATCCTGGGATTTGCACTATAGAATTCTCATCTAGAGAGCTCTAGTGCCTCACTAAACTACAAACCCCAGGATTCCATAGGGCAGAACCATGGCAGCCAAAGTGGAAACATAGTGCTATAACTATATAGTGTGAAAAGACCACTGCTGTCGCTGGGAGTTCTTCCCACAAGATATTACTGCCTCTGTATACTATCCTCTTGGACTGAGCAGGCAGATGTGCTGGGAGTTAGTCTTGTCTTTCTGCCAAGAGCTGGGCTTGCCAGGAGAGGCCCTGGTGGTGTTTGCTCTGATTTTATTGTTCTGCAGTTCTATTCAGAGCTCTGCTATACTTTCAGCCTGGGCAAAAGCCCTCATAAAGCAAATAGGAAGACAGGGCAGCTGACCTCATGGGTAGAATCTGGGGATAAATATTGTCCTATTCTTTCTTTCTCATGAGAAAAACAAAGAGGCGTTTGAATCAGGTAATGGATATGATCAAGATTTTTTTTTTACCATACTATTTATTGTCACTGTTGCCATGCCAGCAATCAGTCCCCCTGACACCTGAACTGGGTTGGTATTGTTGAAGCTCTGGCATTCTTTGTTGGGATGAGGCCAGAAGCATTGTCATGAAGGCATAACTTCTGGCCATTTCCGCACTAGACTCTTACAGTGCTATGATTCCACTTGCAACGTCCTATGGAATTCTGGGGTTTGCAGTTTTGGGCGGGGCCACCTGGCCCTTCCCGAAACTGCAAACCCCAGGATTCCATAGGATGTTGCAAGTGGAATCATAGCGCTATAACCGTCTAGTGCTGAAATGGCTTCTGTGTATACGTATGTGCCTCTCAGCTTATGGCGACCCCATTAATTTCATAGGATTTTCTTAGGCAAGGAAAACTCAGAGGTGGTTTTGCCGATTCCTTCCTCTGAAATATATCCTACAGCAGTTGGTATTCATTGGCGGCCTCCTTTCCAAGCTAACTGACTAGGGCTGACCCTGCTTAGCTTCCAAGATCATTTGGGATCTGGTACCTTTAGGTAGTCAATAGGTAGTCATTAGTCAATATATGAAAGACTTAGTTTTAGTTAGTTTTTCCATCAATGCCAGTTAAGTTAGTTACAAGATTGTACAAATGTAAAGTTGGAAAGCAAACCCACGTGCTTCTAGCCTTACACTTGCATATGCAGGAATCCAAAGTTAAAGTATCCTTCCCAAGTGGCCATCCAGCTTCTATTTTAAACTCTCTAACAAAGGAAAATGCTTCCGAGTGAGTCTGTTCTAGTGCCACACAGTTCTTGTCATTAGAAAGTTCTTCTTTATATTTTATCAGATTCCTTTCTTGCAATTTGAACCTATCAGTTTCAGTCCTACCTTCTATGAAAAAGCACATGACCATTTGCTAGTCTGTACTTAGATAAGGATAACAACATTCAGTACCAATAACTAAGCAAAAAATACCAGATTTAGAATTAGGCCACGGTTAATAATGCACACACGCCAGGGGTGTAGCTAGTGGAGGGATGCAAAATGAAGCCATTGCTCCCCCAAAAAAGAATCTTGATCTTCCAATGAAATTTTCTTTTAGTCACCAAATTTCTAGCTTTGCAGTAACTGAAAAATATCAGTTGAACGTTCAGAGATACAATGTAGGCAGCCTAAGGAAAAGTGACATAGTGAATGTGAACACAGCGAATGTAAGAGTTCTAAGTCTTTCTCAATGTTTCACTCTCTGCAAGGCTAGAAATTACAAAGTACAAAAGACATGTTTTATTCACACATCCCAGATGCATGCATATGGTAGTGCCGAATCTGTTGTCTTTTCAACTGTGAATAAAAAAAGGTTTTATTTTCCTATATTTTCAATGTCGGATTTAATTTTATGGCTAATCTTTTCTTCACTCTGTTTATTCTGACATTTTGGTTAATCTGGAGAACCTCTTGATTTCACTTTATTTGTTGCATTTTATGTTAATCAGGCTTGGATAATTTTATGAGACAAAGGAGATACGGTATATAAATGCTTGAAATCGGTTAAACAAATATTGCAATTTCTAGACAGCCCATAAAACATAATCTTTGTTGTAGGGAATGCAAGCCACTGTACTCTGAGTTCTATCCACACTGTTTATCTAGGATCCAAAGAGTTACTCTGGATACTCAAAGGCTTCAACGTGCCCAGCAGGATTTTGTTACCTTTTTATTTCATTTGAACAGGAGACATATAACATCCATGCCATATAACAAGCTGCTATGAAAAACCCTGTCAGATTCAAATGTGTTTTGCCGTATGGTATAGAGGGATGCTTTCCAAAAAATACAGGCCCAAAGTCCCCACTGGAACACAGAACTAGTTGAACAGCTCTTTGGATCTGAGCCGCTGTCTAGTAAAAGATCAGCTGAAGCATGAAAATATAGCTATAGCCTTAATGGATTCCTTGATAAAGTAACCCCAGAAGCCTTACAGTGTCCCAAAACACGGGCCAAGCTTGCTTTAGGACTGTGTTTTAAAGCAAACACCTGCCACAGCCTCTGTGAGAATATCCTGTGCAGTATAACGACTGCTGCTATTTTAATGTGGTCACAGATGTTCTCACACTTCCTCAGCCTGTCAACATCCCTCTCCCACTCCGCCTGCGTTTTCCTTCCTATTACACATACCCCGTCGAGAATAAATTGATACAAATCTGTGTCTGCTCAACATAAACAACTACAGACATTTTAACACTGGGCTCTGTGCATCGTACGTAGTTGTTAAATATTCTCTTCTGCCTTGAGAATCTTAAATACCAAAGCAAGAACCAGGGAATGTTACTTTTGGACATGACAACTCACAGAAGCCCCTAGCCAGCATGGCCAGAGGATGCTGAGGGTCTGAGTCCAAAAACAACATATTCCAAGTGCTACCCATGGCCCACGTGCCACAGCCAGCCCTCAAGGCTGTTTTTCTGCCTTTAAAAATGTTATCCTGCTGCTGATATCAAAAGCATGCTGGCACCACAGACATGGCCGTTGCAAGTTCATTCTTCTCCCAGTGGAGCATCATTTGTGATGCTTTCTTCCTCCTTCCTGTTTTTCTTCTGCTTCTTTCTTTTGTTCCAGTTGCCTTACACAGCTGTCCTCAGTGACACTGCATCACCGAGAGTCACCATCGTCGCCATCAACTGCAGCAGCAATGTCTCAGTCAACCACAGACACTGCATTTGGCTGGCAGCTGCAATGGAATGGCCCCCAATGAATTCAGCCGCCGCCAGTGTGGCTTTCCAACCTTAGGAAGATTGTTAGCATGTGTCCTTCTGTACATGTATGTGTGCAGTGCCCTTCTAAAAGGGGTATGCTAAATCCCCCCATTCCTTGAAAGTTATACACTTATGCTGTATTATGAAATTCATTAATGTTTGTTGCAAACCACATTAACACTTCAGAGGCCTCATTACTTCATGATCACTGGGATAGACTCTGGCACCTCTCCCCTCAGGGTCCTGCAATCCCTGGACACTTATGACCACCTTCACCTTACGGTTGATTGCTTCCACCTTGAGGAGGCTGGGAAATTCCTGAACACATAAGCTGCCTGGTTCTGGAAATCTCTCCACCCCCAGCTGTAGCCTGGATGGAGGAGGTGACAGAAGACTGGCTACTGCTGCACTTACTTGGCACGTAGACAAGTCCGGGGATACTGCACTGTGTGATACTATTCCACCTTGCAGTGTCAGGAAGTCAGTTGCTGGGCAGGGCCTCACCTACCAAGTTGAATTCTACTGGCTTTTCCCTGCTCAGTCTTCTGGCCAGCTTTTACAGGGCCACTTCCTGCTGCCCTACTCTGTTTCAAAGGCTGCTGATTATCCTGCTCAGGCCAGCAGTCAAGTGAGCTGACCCCTAATTTCTCTAGTTTGGGTAGCTTTACTGATTCCTTCTTACTGGGACAGGAGGCTGGCCTATCCTTCTAGGCTCCACCATCAAGCTCCTCCCTGGTGACTCCCTGTAACTTAGAGTTGCCAAGTCAAGAGTATCCAAGGACCTGCAATTTGAGGGCCAAAACCTGAGACTTAGGGATAGCCCGCTGCAATGTCAAAGGAGGCAAGGTCTGGTGGCAGCCCTGGTGATGCCATTAAGCATGAAATCTTAAACATTAACCACAGATGCATACGGGATACAATTCAATTTTTTTTTTTTTAAAAAAGGCTAATTAAACAAAGAAATATATATACTCATACCTTTCAAAACATTACTTTTGCCCTGAGATTCCTCCTCCTTGCCCTGAAGGGTAGAGAAGAGAGGCCACACTTGAGACCTGGCAATTCTACTTCATCTTCTTAAAAAGTGTCAAAATACATGTGTACCCAAATGGTACTGATCTCTAACCTGGATCCACAGTGCCATCATTGGGCTGGGGAGTAATATTCCTTGTGAGCCACATCCTGGCAGTAGACAGTATGAGTGAAGCGAGGGCCAAAAATAGCAAGGTATCGAATACCAAATTTTCTCTCTCTTTCTACTGCCTTTTTCTCTCCCTGCACCACTCCAGCCTTACTCCCTGCCTACTGGGCTGCCAGGTGGGAAGAAGATCACTCATCAGGTATCAAAACAGATGACTAGTGAAGGCCCAGAGCTGCCAAGAGCTATAAGTGGCCCTAGGACCACAAGCTGTCCACCCTCCTTTAAATTTGTTCTAAAAGCTTGTCATGAAGTGGGAACTAAATTTGAATCAGGGTTTTGGTGCTAGGGTAGAGATTGCTGAATCTTTCTTCCTGCATCATTGACCAGTTAAATCTCTCTCTTCCATCCTTAGGATACCAGGAACACTTCTGGCCAAGTTTCTGTTCTTCATGTTCAAATTCTTGCCTTAACACTCTTGGATCTAGACAACTATAATGGATGAGGAGGGGGGTTGACGTAGGAAACTGTCCAGAATTTCAGTAGATGTAGAATACAGAAAGCTCCTGAGAGGGATACCTTCCCACAAGCCAGGGCTTGGGAGTAGCTAGCAACAAATAATGAGTGACTTAATCTCTTCTTGCAATAAGTGAAACTAGCTTGCACAACTATTTGTTTTAGTTTCTTTTGTAGGCAAGTGAGTGTATGCTCTCATGGCTTAGGTATGTTTTACACCACAAGCTGGTGGCACGTAGCATTTTTTTAAAGTAATTAGTAACTCTTGAATAACAAGAAAATAAAGAATTGCTTTGTAAAATTCCTAACTATAACAGTAGCTTGCCTACCTGGGACACTTTTAAAGTGTATTTTCTAGATATGCCCTTAACTTTCTGAATACAGTTTAAGATATTATTCTGTATATGAGTCTAACCTCATGGCCTAAAACCAACATATCTTGCCTGGGCACTTCCTCCTCTCCTCTGTTTTATCAATATGTTTAAGACCAACTAAGAACGCCTTCTTACTTGTACAATCTGCCAAATTTTCTTGATAGTGACTTCTTTTCTACCCATGTCTCAGTCTGATATCTTCTTAGGAATACTGTAAACCTTTCAGCACTGGGCTAGTTTTTAAGAGTCAGGATTAAACAAGAATGGTTCTATTTAATAAGTTCTTATATAACAACTTCCCCAGAGCATTTGCTTCATTTTTCATCACAGTTCTTAAAATTGTCAGATAATCATCCCTATTATGCCTTATAGGGATTCAGCGGATAGGTGCTGACATTAATTAATTCATTCAAATTATTCAGTGCAATTAGGAAGTAATAAAAGAATGAACTTGCTGGCACCAATGCAGTACATTCACAAATTAGTACAGCACCTACATATTTTATCTTTCATGATGCAAATATTGAGTTAATTACTTCCACATATAACTGTTTCATATATAAGGATGTTATGCATCCATATGTAAAAACTAGAGCAATCTACTGTTTAGAGAAAGGTTAATATTCCAATCCATCCACAGTAACCATAAAGACAAGGCAGAACAGGTTCCCAGTGGCTGTAGCACCCTGGAAACCTCCAACTGATCGAACAAAACCTGGAAGAGAACTGAGACTTTAATGAGTCCCTCTTTTCTCATTTACCTTCCTAAGCTCCACCCCTTTCCCTGAAGAGTGTGATGCCTTAAAGAGACAACATTGTTGTCTAAAGACTTTTGCTCCTTTCTGTGGCCTCCCACCTAGCATGCTCCCTTCACTGTTGTTGTTGTGTGCCTTCAAGTCATTTCCAACTTATGGTCACCCCAAGGCAAACTTATCATGGGATATTCAGGGTTTGAGAGTGTGTGATGAGCCCAAGGTCACCCCATGGGTTTGCATGGTTGACTGGGTAACTGAACCCTGGTCTCCAGGATCATAGGCCATTTCCGCACTAGACTGTTATAGTGCTATTATTCCACTTGCAACATCCTATGGAATCCGTCTGGCCCCTCCCGAAACTGCAAATCCCAGGATTCCATAGGATGTTGCAAGTGGAATAATAGTGCTATAACAGTCTAGTGTGGAAATGGCCATAATCCACCTCTCAAATCACTACAACACACTGTTCCCTTCACCACTGGCCAAATTCAGTAGAGGAAAAGCAACTTTAATCCTCGGTCAAACTGAGCTTGGGAGAAGATGTCTATCAGTGTCCTGACTCAGATTTTACAGGTTCTTGACCACTACTAACCCCAGATGTGGTATCAAAAATCTAGCCTATTCTCTATACTCGTGGTATAACAGAACTGGATGTGATAAGCTTGCCCTTCTCTGGCCTTGAGCTTGAGGCAAGAGCCTTACTTATGACCCTTACTTTAGGGATGGAGGAGAAAAGCATTGCCATTCATAAAGGAATGCATTAAAATTATTCACTGCAAATAGAAAATAAAAAAAGGTGGAAATATTAGTGCCAATAAGAAACATTCTTGATTTCGTATGTTAGCTACTGCGAGATTATCTTTCAGCTTGCAAATAAGTAGTTGATGACTTCCAACAAGTCTCCACAGGTAAGAATGAGAGTATAGGCAGGCAACCTCGTGCCCTCCATACAGTTTGAACAACATATCCTGTAGGCTGTAGCTAGCATTGCCAATTGTCCAGGATTATGGTATTTGCAGTCTAATATATCTGGAAAGCATTTGGTTGCCTATCCCTAGACTAGAACACACAGTCCATCATAAAAAAATTGGAAAACAAGTATACTGTATGGATAAAGAGATTACACCTGAGCAATTGCGTTACTACAGTAGATCAGCTTTCCCTTTAAAAAGAAAACCAGTTTTCATATTTGAACAGACTATGGTTGAATTGCCAGGAAAAAAGGAGGAAATCCACCCATCCTTTTCTCTGTGGGTTTATTTGCTTTCCATGAGGTTAATGAGTTTCCTGACAGCAGGCCAGATCTTCTTGCATGTTATTCAGATAAGCTAATATTTATTTCCCTTTTTTTGCAGAGCAAATATACATCTTATCATTCTGGCTTTATTTTATGGCAGTTAAAATGCAGACTAGAGCATTTCAAATAGCAGGATTTTCGCTGCCAGTGACTCTCAGGCCATCATGAAGGCCATGCTGTTAGACAGTACCAATGGAATAATAAAGTATGGCTTCATTTAACAGGTAAATGTTTGCTCAAAGTCTACTCTAACAATCAAAAACACTCAGAAATATGTCCATGCCTCCTTTAAAAAATATTATTGCCTCCCTAAGAGGAAATCATTTTGATTTATAGATGTGGTAGAACTTCCACCAATCATGTAAAAAAATATTGCTCTTGGTTGCCTTACACAGAAAGCATGGTACTATTTGGGAATGTGTGGCCTTCCAGATGTTGCTGGACTGCAACTCCCACCACCTCTAACTCAATACAAGTTAATGCTGAGGGGTAATAGGATCTGCAGTCCAACAATATCTGGAGGGCTGCAAGTTGTCCATCCCTGCTGTAGAGGATCAGCTTAAGTTCCCTCTTTCTCTCCTTCTGTGTGGGAGAATTTGAAGACATTTCTGTAATTTATAGAAATACTATAAAATACCATGTTTTTCTTTGTTATACACCAGATTTAAATAGCTACCACTATCTCATCTTCCTCAGATGGCTAGAAGATCCATTATAAAAGAAGCCCCAGGCTTAGGGGTGGTTCAAACCACTTGTAAAAACCGCCCTCCCTTTACACATATCTGGTGATTGTGGGTATCTTTAAAAAAAAAAGAATAAAACTTTCATCCAGGCCATTTCCGCACTAGACTGTTATAGCACTATTATTCCACTTGCAACATACTATGGAATCCTGGAGTTTGCAGTTTCGGGCGGGGCCACCTGGCCCCTCCCGAAACGGCAAACCTCAGGATTCCATAGGATGTTGCAAGTGGAATAATAGCGCTATAACAGTCTAGTGCGGAAATGGCCCAGTTTAGATAAGGGGTGTGTGGAACAGAGAGTGAAGAGACTCCAAAAACAGTACTTTAAAAGTAAAATAAAGAGTAGAATTTATTGAGCAACATCAGAGCTGAGATACCATTTAAAAAAAAGTTCAAAAGGGAACAATGCAAATACTACAAGTCATATACCTCTATTGCTTTGATTTATTCAAATCTTTGATATGTCAGAATCAGAAAAAAATTAACTCTTTGTTTTATACACTGCCTACAAAGTTTTATATTATGCATTTATCATTCCTCCTTTGCAAACTGCTTAAGATCTTTGTCACCTCCATCCCTGCAGCCATCCCTTTAGAGCTGCTTCGTCTCCCATTTAGAGAAAAACAGAATTTGACTTACTACATTTCTGTCTCACCTTTTCACTTAGAAAAATGGAGTCAAAGCTAATGAATGGCTCTTTTCACACATTACATTTGTAGGTACACACTTAAAAGAAAAATAGTCTTGGGCACCATAATTGCACATCCACCTAACCATGAAGCCCAGTGGCCTTGAATCAATCACTGTCTCTCACCCCAGCCTACCCTACAGAACACTTGTGAGATAAAATTGAGGTAGCACAGAAAACTGTGAGAGGCAGCCTGGTGTGATGGTTTGAGCCTTGGACTATGACCCTGGAGACAAGAGTTCAATTCCCCATTCAGCCATAGAAACCCACTGGGTGATTTTGGGTGTATCACACTCTCTAAGCCCCAGAAAACCCCATGATAGATTCAAACCACTACATCATGCTGGCTCTCAACACACACTATTAGCTCCATATTTAAAATTCAAGTCCCTGGCTGAATAAAAACGTCTTCACCTGCTGGCAGAAAGAGAGCGGGGTGGTGGTGGCAAGCAGACTTCCCGTGGAATGTAGTTCCACCATCTGGGAGCATCTGTGGAGAAGGTTCTGTCCCGAGTCCTCACCAAACGCTCCTGCTCTTACATAGCTCCCGCCACTACAAAATGCTTGAGCTGGTTGCCGAAGTTTAGTTCTGTTCCTGTCATGTGCCATTGTGAATTTAAAAGAAAAAAAGAGATAAATAAGATAAAACTTGAGTGAACTCAGACTCAGAGAGAGGACTGTGATGTCTTTGAATGCTGCACAGAGGCTTCCCAGAGGAACAAGAGTTTTAAGCAGTGATTGAAAGAGCTGGCAGCTCTGTGAAGTTCTTAGTGAACGGAAGGATGAAATCCGCTTTGTACATTCCCCTTCACAACAGCATATGCCACAGAGACCTCATATTTCAAGCTTACAAAGCAGGAGAAAGGGACTGACTGAACTCCATGTATGGCCAAGCTATCTGGCATTACTGTCTTCCACCGGCAGCCTGATCCTTGGCCGCCACCAGAGACAGATGTGCTTATATACACATTGGTGCATATGTGTGGAACTGTCATCACCAGCTGCGATGTGAACCACAAATCTCTCAGAGTCCTGTCTCTTGATTTCTCATATGCAGCTCATAGAAAAATCACTTTTTGGGATTAGAATTCCCAGAATCCCAGGAGCTGTAATCTGAAGAAATGAATTTTCCAAGCTGTGCTCTTATGGTGAGCCATTAAAGAAGGACAGAGAAAGGTTCCAAGTGTATCCCACTTGAAGTGGTCCATTAGTTCCCTTTGGCATGGCTCGAAATGTTCCCAGATCAGTGCTGAGTTTTTGTTTGTGTGCAGTACCACAGTGTGCAGTACCACAGTGTTTCTGGTTCATTTGTATCTGTAGTCATTTTACTTTCCTGCTTCAGAGCTGTTCAGTCTGAAAACATTACCCCCCCACTGGTGAATCACTGCATTACACGTAGAAATCTTTCCAGAGAAAGAATGCCCAGCCCTGGGCTGACTTCACCTAGGTTAGATACCAGGCTGGCTGAGAAGAAGAAAAGGGGGATGAGGCCATGTGTTTATGGCTGGTTGTCCTGGCTAGGGCTGATGGGAGATGCAGTCCAGTAGCATCTGAGAGAGGCACACATTTCCTAGAGCTGGTGGAGAGACATGGACCGACATATGGGTGGGCAATTCCTCTCCCTTTCACTGTTTCAGCATGCAGGTTTAAACCAATCTTCACCCTCCTGCATTCTGCAATAAGATTATCCAATGCCTTCAACTTGATTCAATTGGACTGAATCAAGAGGAGCTCCTTTTAATAATAATTATAAGCAGGACACAAATTCTACAGGTGCAGTTGGTCCTGCAGAAGTAAGAAACACTGCATCTTCTGAAAGTCTTCTTTCTTCACAACTCTACTGTAGCCAGTCTTAACAAAGCCAATGTTCTCTGAAGTACATGGTTGTTGGTCTTGCTGAGAAAGTTTGGGGTAAGAATATATGTCTGTATAAACAAATAACCCAGCCTCCAGACTTTCCCCTTTCTTTCTCTTTCTTTGACCTTGGAGAGAGCCGGCTCCAGGTCTAAGTTAAGAAGCGAGCTAGAGAACTTTATGTGAGCCTGCTGATAAAATACCAGACAATGCAGAAGTTAAAGATGCATAAACTCTGGCTTCATCTACCGGTAGTTACCTCAGCTAGATTACATTATTTAAATTGATTTAGGATAGTTTAGTGGTAAATTTGTAGTTCCTGATGAACAAACTGATTCACATATTTCACAAATCATTCTTTACAACACATAATGCACCCTTTGGTGTTTGTAATTCATTTATTCTGAGGCCTTACGTAATTAGCATTTCAGGCTCATGAGAGTCTACTAGTTACTGGGAACACTGCCTTCACTTCAATGGCCTCTCTGTGTGTCCTACAGCTATACAAGAATCCATTGAAATCAATGGAACTTTAACTCTGCTTCCATTTTCCTTGGGTATGTTCAGCATTTCATAAAAAGCATGCATAGCAACATTCAAAGACAGTATTATTTAGTAGGGAGGGGTTCAAACCAGGCTCTTTAAAATGAGACAGAAAGCCACCCACCTCTTATCTCTATCCTTCCTTGTTTTTCTGCTGCTTCTTTGTCCAGTTGAACTGTTCCTTTGTTATAGCTAGACCAAATACCCTCCAAAATCTCATGGATGAAAACTGGGACATGTGTGGCCAAGCAGCATCAGAGCGTGATCAAGATGGCGAAAGTTATTAATAAGGAGGAACACACAAACTAAGGCCATTTCTGCACTACACTGTTACAGTGATATTATTCCTCTTTCAACATCCTGTGGAATTCTGGGGTTTGTAGTTTACTGAGGCCAAAGAGCTCTCTGGCTGAGAATTCTAAAGGCCCCTCCCCAACCTGCAGATCCCAGGATTCCATAGGAGGTTGGAAGTGGAATAATAGCACTATAAAAGTGTAGTGTGGAAATGACCTAGGAAGGGCTGCAGCAGTTTGCTCTTGTCTGAATCTACAGGGGAGGCCATAATTCCTCCCCTTCTTCTCCTCTCCCCACTGCTGAGTACAAACTACTTTTGAACTCTGAATTCAGTTTGCAGCAACTGAAGTAAGATGAGGACAAAAGAGTAAGGTGGGAGGAGGGGACCAAAACTGGGACATTTTAAAAACAACTGAAAATGTGAGACAACAGAAGATTAGCCAGCACTCTCCATGCCAAATCAGGACAATTAGGGAATATGAGATCAGCAATAATGCTAGAGCACTGTAGCACAGAGGCTCCAAGAAAGCAACTCTCACCATCTTTCTGGGCAAAATTTAGCAGACAAAAGCAGAAAGTACAAATACCTACCCAGATCCCATGTTTGCTCTGACTTCCAGGTGGCCCTTCTGCAACCTCCCAGCTATGGGAGAGGAGGGGCAGCCACTAGAGCAGTGGTTCTCAACCTGTGGGTCCCCAGATGTTTGTGGACTTCAGCTCCCAGAAGCCCTGAGCATTGACCATAGTGGCTGGGGCTTCTGGGAGCTGAAGTCCACGAACATCTGGGGACCCACAGGTTGAGAACCACTGCACTAGAGACTGAGAGATAGGGGCTTTGCTGTGGAAGTGAAGTCCTTCTCTCACCATCATCCCTTCTTCCATCTTCCATGGGAGGGATGAGGGAGGGGGCAGAAAGATGTACAAGAGCATGATTAGTGGTTACCATAAACTTCCAGGCAACATGGTAAGTGACAGACCCAAAGAGTAATTTTGCTAAGCTCTGGTTGGAAAGCATGTGTTTTGCACCTGGTTTCTCCTATCTCTCTCTTGTAGGGGATACAACCAAGAAGCTGCTTCTTGTAAGCTCTACTGAATGTAGTACTGTTTAGAGCACGGCTTTCCAAAAGGTGCACCGCAACACATTAGCGTGTCGCCTGAAGTGTGTAGGTGTGTCGCTTACAATCTTGGAAATGTATGTTATCATTTATAAATCATATATTTTTTAAAATATATGAAAGGTTTTCATGAGATATGTTGTATTCCCATACATTTTGTTATTACAATTTATGTATGTGTCTGTATCTCTTATAAATGGGTTAGTATAACCTCCGGTTTGCTCGTAAAACTGAATTACTGTGTCGTGAAATGGTGCATGTCTAAAAAAGTGTGCCACCAACACGAAAAGTTTGGAAAGCTCTGGTTTAGAGAAAAGGAGGCAGTTATGTATGTTAATTCTTTGGGTCAAGGGCAGGACTTTAGAAAGTATCTAAAATGCAAAGGAAAACTGATGCATATGTTGGAGCACTGGTGTAATGTTTGGTTTCATTGCACTCAAGTAGATTAGAGGCACAATCTAAACTGGGCCTTGCTTCCCTTCCCCTAACACGTCCTATTTATAAGTCTTGCTTGCTTGTCAAATTAACTGTTTTAATATAGCCAATTGGACAGCTGCCAAAAACCTGAACCTATGAAATTCCTTACTGTGCATATTTGAAATGGAATGATGATTGTCAAAGACAGGATTGGTCCATGAGATTTTGCTGTATGTCGCAAACAATAAGATAATACCCCCTTCCTGCTGTCCCAGAAACCAACTGGACTAGTAATAGAATCTTACTTGAGATGAAATCTCCTCCACTGCTGTATCTGAAACAGCATGCTAGTTTACAGCTCTTAAGCCATTTCCTCACTAGCCTGTTATAGCACTATTATTCTACTTTCAACATCCTGTGGAATCCTGGGGTTTGCAGTTTAGGGAGGGAGCTCAAAGCCCCCCCAACTACAAACCCCAGGATTCCATAGGTTGTTGAAAGTGGAATAATAGCACTATAACAGTCTAGTGCAGAAATGGCCCCAGTTCAGAGCCTGTAGCTATACAGTCTTGTCCTCTAACAAAGGGGAATGGCTGGACCACAGATTCTAGCATCTGGTGCCTTAGGTGGTCATTTTGCTCTCTGTAATGGTAGGACCAGTTCTGGTCAAAGATGCAGGATATGGACTAGGGACTTTAACAACTAAGCCTCTATCTCACCCTCATGTCAACCTGTTATCCCATAAGCAACAAGGATACAATCCTGCCAAAAATAACACTTTTAAAGTTCCTTGATTTCTAGAAGTTAATGAACTATATACTTAAACCTCTGCTACTGAAATCACTGGAACTTACAGTTCCCATCAGTAGGACTGTACATACAATGTAATGCATCATAAATAAATAGTTGCATTTTGATATAACTGTTATTGCATTGTATTCCTTAGACTAATAGCTATATGCCTTGAAAAATCAATTCCCATCTGTGTACCTCTAGAAGAAATAATATAAGGGCTCATGCTGCTCATAACCCTGTCAAAGGCTTATCCAGAACAATGTGAGATTTGTGTTTAATTAGGGGGATTTGCAGGCAGAAGTGTCTTCATTACTGTGGCTAATGTTGTTAAATAATGAGAATATGAGACTATTGTTATAGGACACAGAAATGCAAAGAAATGGGGAGATAAAAATAAATCTTCACCAGTTTTCAAATAGAGTGCTACTGGGATATTTCCAGGTCCAGCCTTAACCACCACTGGGCAGACAGCAGATATTGGGACTGTAAATGGCACTGAACTCTTTCCAGGAGTCTGGTCACCCACCTCCTGTGTGCTAAAATTAGCACTGTCCTAGTCACTGTAGTCAAAGGTGGAAGAAACAGATGAGTGACAGAGATCCAATGTATGAATAGGTCAGCAGACTCAGTTGCCTGAATCCTGCTGGTTAGTTTCAGCGAGAACAGACCCACTAAATAATTTGTTGAAAGGTGAGTCAGCAAGGAGACAATTCAATGGCTGTCTTCTAGTTGCAACTAACAGTAGGATTCAGGCCAGTAGCTGCAGTCTAGTAATGCTTTCAGAAGTGTATATTCTGTCTGTAAATAAGAATCTGACAGGCCTGTTTATTTTCCAGAAGTAAAACAGCCTTTTTTTCCAGTTGCAAAGTAACCAGGAAGACATAGAATATGCTGCAGTTAATGTATGTGAACAAATGGAGTACAGGCTGCGGCAAATGTGTGCTAAAATTCTGAGGAAAGAGCACATATTCATCTTTAGAAAAGGAGACTGTATTCCTCTTTAATTTCTCTCTCATTGAGAATAGATCTGGGAGCTAAAGCAAGCAAGGAGGTTGAAGATGAAATTACAAGCTGTGTAAAGGCAAAACAGAAACTGACACCTGATTTGTTAAAAGTAAGTGGGGCGGGGAGGGGGAAGCCTCCAACAAGCAGTTCTTTAGTTGTTGATTAAAGCACATTTCAGAGATTATAGTGCCACCTGCTGTTTTACTGCATGGTATTGCTATAAATTAAGCAAATGCCATGCTACCAGGCCCCTTTCATGTTGGGAACATTTCTTCTGAGTATCCATAAGGAAAATGAAGTACAACCCTAGATGCTGCCATATCAGTAAAGCTGGAGGTGTTATCGTGCACCCTGATCGTGCGAGACTGTTCACTGTGCCCACCACCAAGTACAATGAAATGATGCTATAGCAAAGTCATGTATCCTGGTCGTGGTAGTGGTGGGAGAGGGTTATGCCTGCCATTGCTATGTTTATTAGTAGTAGGCTGACATAGCCTAAATAAGGAAATATGGTTAAATTAAATTGCTTTTGCTTAATATATATGAATACAGAATTTACATTTTCTCAGGACAGAATTTGGAATTAGGAAGTCTCCCTCTCTGAGCCAGCAATACTAAGAGCAGAGTGAAACAGCTGCTCAGATGCAAGATGCTCTGGGGCAGCAACAGCACAGCAGTCTTTTGTTGTCCTTCTTGAGCCTTCTCTCTGAAAAGATAAAGTTGCACATGCCTCATGGCTTGCCCCATTGCCTCTAGCTATCTTCAGATGCAGTGCAGGGTGAGACATACATAAAGTGCTGAACCCATTTTGAGGATATGGCTCAGCATCTTGAATAGCTCCTTTAAAGTCTGGAATAAAATCCAGAGCAGATTCCTTAGCATGGAAGCATCCAGTTATCCCTTGAGACTGCGACCATGCCATACATCCCCAATCCATAATAATGTTTAATTGGCACCTATATCAATCATACATTTATGGCTGAAAAGCCATGCTGGCAAAGAGGACTGGCTGTACATGTGCAGAATTAGGTCAGAGGGAACCTAAAAGCATGGCCAGGTCATAGATTCACTGAGGATAGTCAGAGAACTTCACTAAATGGATTTCAGATGATCCTCTCAACAGCGGAAACCTAGAAGACAATAGTCACTGAAACTCCCAGACAAAGCAACAATGACACCGTCCTGTAGCTTTCTTCCTGATGAATTTCCCCCTTTGTTTCCTCATCGGCCCAGGTATTAAGAAGCTATCATGACCCCCGTCAATGCTTTGTCACCTAATGGTAAGACCATTAGCCAGCTCCGGACCCCTTGGCTTGCTCCGCCAGAGAGCCATTAATAGCTTTCCCTTCAGGGCAGAACCCTGGCTCAGCACTTGGGCATCACTCTGAACCTCAGACTTTTGTTCCTCTGTGCTGCCCTCAAACTCTTATGTTTGAGCCATCTCACCTCGACTTTCTTCTCTTCAGGATTGGTAAATATCACAAACTTTATCCTAAACACCTCACTATCCAATTTTTCCTTCCATTCCTTTTGTTAGCCTTGTATGGTTGTGAGGCTGCTTGAAGCTTGCATGTGTTCACAATTTTTCCTCAATGTTCTTTTAACCTCCTACTGGTGTCTCTGTATTAGTATCAGTATACCAATTGTATAGGAACGTGGGGTTGGAGGGGGCGATTCGGTCCAGGTGGCAATGTTTTTGGGGCATCCCAGCCCATAGCCATGCCCCTGTGTGCTCTGGCCATGCCCCCATACCCCCTGGCCACACACCCCACGTACCATAGCCATACCCCTCGCATCATAGCCACCCCCCCGCCCACCACCCCCTTCCACACACTCCAAGCTCTGCCACTCCACCAAAGGTCCTGTAGTTACCCTCCTCTTTCAGGCTTCTTTTGAGCTATCATTCCCCATCTTTTCATAGAGGCATTGGCATTGTGAATAGACTCCTGAGTCACCCACCTTTTGGGGTAACAAGATTGGTGATAGACAGCTGAGGTTTTCCTTATAATTTTTGGCTAATTTGTAGTTAGACCCTGGTTATAGCTAGATATGAAGTCTGAGTATTCAGTCAACTGTGAGGAAATAGCTGAGTTCAGAAAAGAAACCAAGAGAAACAGCTGTGCACTATGGCTTAAGGAAGCCATGAAAGGAAGCTCAGTTCTGAGAGAAGTCATGCTGGGAAGCTAGATAGCAAATGTACACTGATATCCTTCTGGAGAAGTTACAAAAACCAGAAGCTAAGCTCAGGCACCTGCAAGGGTTCCACTATAATCTACTGATAAGTCAGTGTATTTAAAACAGGCAATGTTAGTCATCAGGGCCACGCACTGCTGCTGCTGAGCTACTAAGCAGAAGAACCACAGAGCAGATAAGTGTCCATTTTGGATGTGCTGTAGATGCTGTGTGAGGGCTAAGGGAGGGGTGAGAGGGGAGAGAGAGATTTCATAGGGTAACAGAGTGTACATCCTAGTGAAATAGAATTGTGGGTTATCATGTTTTGTTGTACCAAATGACATCTCACACCAGATGTATTATATACTTCCAGAAAGAGTATGAATAATTATAGAAATGAAGAATGGAAAAATCAAGCTACACAGAAATTCTATTTTATGGAATCCTAAAACTCAACATAGCAGTGAGTTGGAGTGCTTTTTCTGACTGGCCTTCCCAGACTATACTGTGGTCCTTACCATGTAAACTTTGGTGAATGCTAAGCAAGACTGTAAAGACCTCTGGGTAAATACAGGCAGCTAGGACAAGGTTGAAACTTCAGTCTTATTCATAAACAGAGGAGGGGGCAACACACATATTTCAATGTGCCAGTAGAGTCTGACAAACACAGAGTGCTACATAGTATTGCACAGACCTGAAGCAACATGGAAGACTCTGGCCTTCCATTATACCTGTGTATGTGGTTTGTAGGTTATTTTGCAAGGAGGTAGTCCATACTCTCATCCCATTCTGTTCAGCCCCAGCTTCGACCCCCATCCCAATGCCAAATCTGTGTCTGGGCCAAGGGAGGCGGGGTTCCAGACTACCTTTTGCTATAAGAAGAAAGGGAAAGCATATCGCCCTCCCTTAATTGCAAATGAACTATAAAAGTGAATCCCTTTCTTGCTAGTTAGCAATGGTGTGTGATGAAAAATAACTCAGTAATTCCAAATTCTGTGCTTTGACTACAGAAAGTGCACCACTTGGGGTGGGAGGACTGAGTGCAAACAATTCCATCTGTGCTTCTAAATGCAGATCTTAATTTACTGCAGATGATGCTGTATTTACTGTAAATGGGCATATTTTGTTAGTGAAAACAACATGTTGCAGGGAAGAAGAAATTATGGGTCTAGTCAAATCAGATTGAACACAAAGCCCCACTGCTGCAAGATGCCCCATTTAAAAGATGAACTTTCTTTGGCTTGTCATATCTATCAGAATAAAAAGAAAAGAAAAAGGGAGAAGAAAATGGCAACAAACCATTCCACATGATCACACCCAGCCCATGAGGTGCTGCTGAAGTTTCATACACAAATGGCAAGTCTGACAAACAGATCTGAGCAAAGTGAAAGATTTCACCATTGTTCTACTTGTATGAAGATCGCCTGGCTTGTAATTGCAGGCTATAAAAACTCTGAAGAGGTCCTCTGGCTTTTCCCATGCTGCTGTAGTGATTTGACTCCGGCTTTACAACTCCTTAGCAGAGTTTCTGTTAACTATCTGATCTCCTTTCCTCACTTGTGTAAGCTGCTTTGAAAGCTTTTCTACTGGAAGAACAGACTGGAAATGCCTTAAACATGCTAGAATCTCTCAGCGTAAAGAAGTGACAGCATAGTCTTGTACATTGTTATATTTACAAGCTGTGTGTTCTCATCATAAGTACAAGTCTTTAAAAAGGTAAAGTGCAAGAAGCCTACATATTTTGGGAGTTGGTAACAATTTTGTGCAAGTCTGCAGAAAAGTTCCCTCTGAACTCAGGGCTAGCCCAAGACATTTATGTTCCTGAGGCAGCAAATCCCTCTTCCTGCTGCTAATTCATGTCATGTCCCAGGTTTCCCTTCAAGTTTGTTTCACATCTTGGAGCTCAAAATGTTGAAAACAGCATACATAGAAGAGGAAGGAGGAGTTAGTAAGCAGAAGAGAGCTAAATTCCTCCATGCTAAATCTGCCCTGAAAATGCTCCTGCCCCTGCCCAACTCAGTGGGAACCCTGTGAAGCGGAACAAAATAAGCTGTTCTTTACCAAGACATACAACTGCTCCATCATGCTCAGTACTATCCATACCAGCCTTCACTAACTTGACACTCTTCAGATTTATTGTCCATACTGTGTGGGGATTATGGGAGCTAGGGGTGTACCAGATATGGAAAGGTTAATTCACTCTGATCAGCAGTAGCTCTCTAGGGTTTCCAACAAGGGGGCCTTTCTCAGCCTTACCTGGAGATGCTGGGAATTGGACTTGCGATCTGCACATGTGCTTTGCCACTGAGCCACGATCTTTCCTTGCACGACACATGATTCTATATTGAAAAAATGCCCTCTGAAACAAGACATTGGAAATTTTACTTTTTGGACCATATCTCCCAGAATCCCCTAGCCACCCTGGCTGGGACTTCAAGGAGATGCAGTACACCAAAGACTGTCAGAAATTAAGCTCCTGGAAAGCTGGAAGCCCCATACACACCTCTACATTACACACCTCTTGGAAAATTTCTAGGATTTCTCAATATCTCTACAGACCTTACGATTCCTACACTTACTCCCCTACCATTTCACTTCCTTTCCATAATATATACAACCACTTCCTCTGTCTGTCTGTCCCTCCATCCGTCTGTCCATCCATCCGTCCATCCATCCATCCATCCATCCATCCATCCATCCATCCATCTGTCTATCTACTTACCACTCACTTCTCCTTTTGGTGACCCAATCACAAGGTTACAAGTCACTGGAAAAGATTGCAATAAAAAAGAAATGGCTGTCCAAATTACACACAATGCTTAATTCTACCACACCATTTAAAATGAACGTTTATAAATTGTTGCTCAGCTAATCTTCTTCAGTATTCTGTAGAACAGGTGGAGCACATAAACTTGTGGAATCTCCAGAACATTAAATGATATTGAGAGAGGGAAGAGACAGGGAAGTTATCCCTTGAAATACAAATCTCAAGTTGATTTTTGTGGAGTGTAAATTAAAAGATGAACTGTGTCTCTTTCCCTGCCTGAAGAAAGGTGAGGTCTCAAAAATGTTTTTAAAATGCCATTGCAGTTCCTTGTTTGGTATCCTTTCCTCAGAAATGGAGGTCAAACAAAGCCAAGGCAGAGCTGTCAACCAGATTGAAACAAACCACAAGAAATGCAACCCCAGGGCAGGCCCTCTTGCATTCCAAAGGAGGAGGCAGCTCATAAATCTAATATGGGTCTCCTCTTTTAGTCTCTCCCAGGTTAGAGAGCTGGAAGACATTGATATTTGATCATAACCTTTTGCTTCTATCATCTGGCCGTGATCAAGGTCTCTGGCAGAAGTGAGACATTGGTCTTGACAGAAAAAGAAGGAAATGGGAGTTCCTTGCAGTCAGGGTGTGTTTGAAGGCAGACATAATCTCTGAAGAGTACTCACAGCAGTTTCTTTACCCAGTGTGGAAACCCAGCTATGCATCTTGTACTGCAGATATACATTCCTCTTAGGCTAAGGTGAATGACAGAGCCGTCAGGAGTCTTGCTGTTCCTCTTGTGAATCAATTCTCTGTTACGGAGAGTAATGTCCACGTGTTGTGGTTCAAAGGGGCACATAAAGATTCAGTGAAGGAGCTCCAAGTGTGTGGAGGGCGGTCGGGAGGGGGGCAGGGCTACGGCGCAAGGGGCATGGCCACTGTGTGTGGGGGTGTGGCTGCGGTGCGTGGGAGCGTGGCTGCAGTGCATGGGGGCATGGCCAGGGTGCACAGAGGCATGGCTATGGGCTGGGATGCCCCCAAAACATTACTGCCCGGGGTGAATCGCCCTCCCCACCCCCACATCCCTATGCGACTGTAAAGATTTCTGTAGCTGTTGATTGCCATAGCCTCTCCTACCCTCCAACTGTCCCAGTTTGGCAGGGAACAGTCTCAGTTAATTCTCTATCAACCCACCTTACCAGCGGCTTTTAAAATGTCCCAGTTTCTCTCTCCTTCTCTCTCACTTTCTGCAAAGTGCTGCAACTTCTCTTATCTTATGTGTTCTTCTTCATTAATATTCCCAACATCAGTTTTGTAATCATGACCATATTCTGACATTGCTTAGCGGTACATGTCTTGATTCAAACTCTGTGAATTGTTTGAAGGTGTGGCCCCTTCTGATCCCAAACATTTTTTTTAAAGGAAGATTGCAACAGAAGTGCTCTTGGGATAGCAAAATGGTGGTGTAGCTTTTCTGCTTAAGATTATTTAAAGACCCCAGGTTCTCAGACAGCTTCCTTCCAAGTAAAGCTGCTTAAGCTTTATCTCCAGCCTTCTGGTTGTTGTTGTTGTTGTTGTTGTTTTGCCTTATCCCAAATTCATTTCCCTGTTGGTCCTGATCAAACCATCAGAATCCAGAAAAATTATTACAAAATAATAATAAGAAGAACAACAACAACAACTACTACTACAAACCACAGGCTAGCATATCCAATGCCCGTGTTGGCCAGGGGATTCTGGAAGCTGTAGTCAAAAGGCCTTATTTCCCATGCTCTGCAAAGTATATGATGCACTAACAAAGCCAGATTTTGAAGCTCATTCATCCTGAAGTTATAAACATTTATTTTGCCATGCTGTGCGGGTTCTGCTAACAAATCTTGTTTCTCTTAACAGTTTTGCCATAATTGTGCTAACTGTTGTGGGAAAGATCAATCTGATGTAAAACAACAGAAGTATGTAAATGTAGATCAGTCAGATATGCAAAGAGCTGCATAAGGGGAAGTGGGTTGAAACCACAGTATGGAAACCATCTTTCTCATGCCATTTTCTCCATAAAAAAATGTTGTAGTTGTATGGTGAGGGGAAGAAATATCTGTAGCATGGTACAGAATCCCTGGAAAACTGGACTGAGAACACACCCAGCCAGTTTCATTTCTCCTTCTAGCTGCATGGCAGAGATAAGAAGCAGTCAAGTGCCTTTGAGACTGAAGATAACTTGAGGTTTGCTTGGTTTTAGCAACACATCATCTACATGTGATTACAAATAAAGACAGACAAGTTTTGTTTTGAAAGAAGGATTGCTTCTCATCATGTGCATACATAATCTTGTAGGACTTTTTACCCAGTTTTTTTCCTCTGGTCAAACAGGACTGGCAGGTTGTTGTTTTCTTAGCCACACCCAATCCTGCAATCCCTGTTTGCAAGCAATGAAATAACATGAACAAATTATCTCTTTTTTCATATTGTGTTCTCCTCTTTACACACAAAAAATTTTATGTGGGGGAGAGAAGCTATATCCACCCTCATTACTTATTCAATCCAGCTTTCCTTTTAAACTCACCACTTTAGTAGATAAAGGGCAAAGCTTATCAATCAATTCAAAAAGGATTGATAACCTGTGATAGCATGTTCTTATAAAAGCAAAACTGAAGAGAAATACTCTGTTGAGGCCAGAAATTATAAAAATAGAATGCGCTCTTTATTAATATAACAGACGGGAAAAATATATAAAAAATAACACTTCCCCAAAGATGTTTCTTCAAAACAGCCACAGTGTCCAAGAACAGAGTTTACACACAGAGAGAGACTTTTTGCTCCCCTTAGCACAAAGGTGTATTTTCCAACTCAGGGTCCCACTTTTTGACCCACTCAGAAGTGGTTTGGTTTCTTCTCTGCCTCACATTAGGCCACTGAGAAGACAACCCTCTTTTCAGACAACCCTCCTTTGGTTGACTGAAGGTTCTGACTTAAAGTTCTCTCTAAGAATCTCATCAAAGGAAGCTAGAATCCAATTCACGCTCCCTGTTTATATGCTGTTACTGTGGTTTATAGTCCGAGCTCAAGGTCTACTAAATATAATTTAATATCAAAAGATTGGCCATTCCAAACTTTTCCTCTCCACGTGCTTGTGACACCGCTGGATAAGCACGCAAATGGATACGGCCGAACGGCTGAAAAATACATGAAAAATCCCAGGCAGGCGAGTAATTCTCTGGCACGCAGCTTCAGGAGACCTCCAGGCAAGTACACTTTAAACCTAAATTAAGTATGCACCAAGTGTACAAAAGATTCTTGGCCCCGAACAGGCAGCTTGACGAGATTAGTGCTTCTGACTACTCAACTGTCAAGCACTCCGTATTTGTATACTGTCTGCGCTATTGACAGTTCCGTCAAAATCCAATCATTCAAAGTGCTGACCTTTTGGAGGCTTTGTCTCCAATTCGAAACCCATTGTTTTCCCTGAGAACAGACTACCACTACCCTACAGGCACATTTTCCCCTATAAGAACCCCTGGTTTTGAGTGCTTCTTCGGATCGCTCTTGGCTTCCATCCTGCCTTGCTGCTGCTCCGTTTGCCGAGCCTTCCCCTCAGCTTCCACGTGCTGAGAATCTCCGCTCCAACTGACTTTCTTTTGGCTACCCGGGCTACAGGATCAGGTGTAGTATTCCCCCTGAAAAATCCTTCTCAAAATTCCCTATCAAATCTCCTCCCCTTTATTTTCTTAGGTCTGTGTGAGTGCATGCATATGTGCGCAGTGACTGTCTTTTAAATAAAGAACACCATCATAATTTACTTTTGCTTGGTTTTTAACTCGGCCTGACCCCGTAAAAATTGGGTTTAAAAGATCTCACTAGGTAACCCTGTCTCTTGTAGTGCTACAGTTTGTGCTCTGGATAATTCCCATTCCCCATTATTTGGAGCACATTGAGGCATCCCCCACGGGACCCCAGAAATCAGGGTAACAATGCCTTCTGCTGTCTCACCCACAGCCCCTGCCTCTTACTAGGTATAATCACCTGTTGCTAGGGCTGCTCTGCTAGCCACACCCCCAGGCTCCATCACAGCCCTTTATTCTGTAATGTGGCCTTCCTCAAAATGGTGCCCTCCAGATGTGTTAGGCTACAAATTACATGATCCCCAGCCTGTCACACTGGCGTAGCACATCTGGAAGACATCGGCTTGGAGGAGAGGGCTAGTATTAAAACAAAAAAATAGAAATCTTTTCCCCAAGGTCCAAGATGAACAGGCAAAACTTTTGAATGTTATTTTTTGGGCTACAATTCCCCAAACCCTCCACCCAGCATGGCCAGTGCCTGCAATAGCTGAAGGATTCTGAAGATCTGTAATCCAAAATATAAATTCTTTCACCTCTGGGGTATACCTGTGTTTTTAATCTACCTGGTTACTTTGTGTGTCTAATCTGGCCCTAAGTTGCTATCGATAAAAAATATTTGCTGCCAAAAGAGAGGTTATTACAGACGATTTATTTCAGAAGACCTCCTTCCCACACGCAGTTAAGGAACGAGGATGATAATGTTCTGGCTCAAGAGCAAAACATTATTGCCTCACGTGCTGTTTATTAGCTCCTTTAAAGTAGGTAACCCACAGAAGGTGCCCCAAAAGCCACATGTAACACCAACACAAATAATGAAGTGATGGATGGCATGCGCAACAGCCCATGGTAAGCCGCAGGTCTGGTTTCTGTCAGGCTAGACAAGAGACTCGTTGTCACTCTTCAAATCCCTCCAGCTCTGATGAGCATTTAACTTCTGGCTCATGCAGGATATATTTGGCTCCAGATTTACTACAACATTAATTGTGTTGCCCATCCTGGCTGTGCCTTTCTGTCTCCTTTAGATGCTTCCTTGCTTTTTAACAGAATACTGTTATCACCATGAACTGGCCTGGCTTCGGTAGGCATTAGATATCATTTTGGTATCACAATTCGGCCTTGTTTTGCCACCCTCAGCCAAGTGTTTGTGAGGCCCCTGAGCAAGCACGAAGCTAGGCATGGCTATTAAATGCTGAATCATTTTTGTTTACACCTAAGCAAGCCAGACACAGCCAGATCTTGCTTTAGGAGACCTCCCGAAACAAACACTTCATTAAGGATGCACGCTAACACAAAGAGCTCCCTGCCCCGAGCAGGCACCCTGGCGAGCTGGACACTCCACTGCCCAGGCAAGCTGCATCTGCATACTGGCCATCCCATTGTCAATTCGAACGTAACTCAATTATGTTAAATTCTGACCTTTCAGAGATATTGTCTCTCGCCCAAACCTCATTGTTCTTTCCCAAGTACAGATTAGCCCATGGTCATACTTTCCCTATATCAACCCCAAGCTCCAAGAGCTTCCTCGGATCACTCCAGACTTCCATCCAGCCCTGCTGCCGCTCTGTCGAGCGAACTCCCCTTGGCTACCATGCTGAGTTTCTCCACTATCATCTTCAGTTTCTTCAGGACTACAAGAAAGGTGTCATATCACCCATTTCCCCCAAAAACTCTCATTTCTTATTTCTTAGTTAGCTGTGTGGTTGTGTTGTCTTAAGTACTTGTCTGTCTTTAATAAAACATCACTTTTGCTATTTTAAACTTGTCTGGCTGCTCTTCTGACCTGACGCTGTATACATAGGGTTAAAAGATTCCTGCTAAGTTACCTTGCCTCTCGCTAGCTTAAGTGAGTGCTCCAGTTAATTCCCCCCATCTTTTGTTGTTGTTGCTTGGTTATTTGGGTGCCCCTTCTAGGACCCCCAGCACACAGGGTAACAATACCACACAAGGCTTCCTTGGAAAGATCTTTCTTCAGTTATAGACTTACCATTGCTATTGCGAATTGACAGTGCTATCTCTAGTTTATGCATACAGAAAAAGAAGTTTTACCTGTGCCCATTGCTTACTCTTCACTAATTTATATTCTAATTTTTAATGTGGAGAGTTGGAATGATTGTTCTGGTATGCTTGAACCTAGTGATGTGGCAGTTCCTCCAACAGACAGATCCCAAGTCATTTGTCTCACATTGCAAAGATTTTCCAGGATTTAGTGAGGTGGAGCCTCAGCAGGTCAGAAAATTCAGTTGGTCAGATGGAGAGGTGACTCATGATCGGGTTTAATGAGAATTTCGAATGCTACAGAGGATCATACTAGTCAATATATACCTTTTTTTTTCCAGAGATGCTCCTCTAAGTGTTGAAATATGATAATTAGGCATGGCACATGATTTTCATCCCATATAGGATTTGCTGTTGAAGTGGGGGCCTTCAAATAATTTTTGACTTAGGTGATCCTAAGGTGAATCTATCGCAGAGTTTTCTGGCGCTGAGAGTGTGTGATATGCCCAAGGTCACCCAGTGGCTTTTTATAGCCAACCAGGGAATGAAACCCCAGTCTCCAGGGTCATAGTCTAATACCCAAACCACTACACTACACTGGATCTCAATGTCTTGGATTTGACATGCTTTGTTTTGGTGACTGATCATTGGAAAGTCATTGGGCTTAATTTGCAAGTCTAACTGCTGTGCACATATCTCTGAAGAAATTCCATTGTAGGAAGGAAAACAGGTCAAATTTCAGGAATACATTTGTTTTAACATTTTGTTTGGTTTATCCAAAACATCCCCAATGATACTGTTTACACAATTGATTGCACAACTTCCTGAGAAAAAGAAAGCTACCAGAGATTTTTCAAGCACTCAAGTTTTAAACTTATTTTACCTGAACCCTTAGGTAAATTTCAAGGATGAAACATCTTATGAGGTGATATTTAAGGGATCGTAATAAATTAACCTTAGGTGAGATTAAATATGATGGATGATCATATTTCTGAAAGAAGTCCTGTGCTCCAACTCCAACCTATTCCTTAGGATTGCAGCCAAGTGTGATGCCCTTTCATGACACCACAGATCATTCTCTGGGGGCAGTCACATAATAGCCCACCAGTAGGGTCAGCCTTGCCTCTGTCCTTCTCTGCTTTAGTTGTACAATCCAGCTGACCAGATCTCCTCTGTACTGCAGAAAACAGTACAGGTTTGATCTGAGAAAAACTATTTTTCTTTCCCTTTAAAAGCAAAATGCAATAACGAAATCAGGAGATACCTGCTCCAGTCTTGCAGATCATTTGCATCAGATTCTAAATTCTAGTCACTTAGAAAACGTAGAACTAAAGCAAGATGATACAGTCCATGGAATCATTCTGCATTTAGTTTGTTGCGGCATTGGGATTCCCTCCCCTCTTTTTCAGAGGTTGGAAGAATTACTTTGTGGATTACAGTACCAGCTGGCTAGGGGGTTCTGGGAGCTGCTGCTGTGCAACCAAGTTAACATTTCCAGCCTCTGTTCGTTTGTTTCCTTCTGAGAAGAAATTCAGACTGCTTTGTTTTATTATTTTAAATTTCTGTCCGAATGTTAAATAAAAATGTGCTGTGGTAGCATTCAAAGAAATTTTGCTGGCCTCATTAAAATAATTAGTTTGATAAATGAGAAGAGGAAAAGCCAGAAAGAGTACACTTTTGGCAATGTTTTCTATCTCGGCCTATGGGCTGACCTCATCAAGTGTGTGTCAGCACAGAAGGGAGAACAGAATTTGGTAATTAACTTGCTCCCTGCTGGTTCTGCCACAGCATGATGCAAAATGCTATCAGACCCGTCCAGCTCAAATTAAGCATTTCTTAATTTCCATCAATTTCATTGGATGAAAATTAAGTACATGCTAAACTTTGACAGGATCATTATCTGGGTCTTTATTTTTTTATTTTTTTAAAAAAATCTTTCCCTCAAAGATGTTAGTATTAACTCATTGCCACTGATCCCTAAATAAATATTGCTCATTAATTTTTCAGGAGCAGAGTGGTGTTGCAACAATCAGTTCAGAAGCCAAATACTGATTCCCATGGAAGATTATCTTTTCAGTCTAGATGTTAGAGTCAAAGCATGAGGCATATGAGTTTCTGCTCTGACCACTGGGACAATAAGGCTTATTCATGCGCAATGTTGAAATAGTGTCTAACTATGAAACCTTGCAGTTAGAAATGTCCTGAGCTCATAGCAGTTCCAGACCTCCCCCAAGACTTTGGAACTGAAAACTGACACACATCTCTGCTGTCAGATACACTTTAGTGGTGTCAAATGATAGGGCAGGGGATCTGTAGCAGAGAGAACATCACAGTCGTTTAGCTGAATGATTCCCAACCTGGGGTATGTGTATCCCCAAAGGTATGAACCTAGGTGTTTAGGGGTATGCAAAAAAAATGTAATAATGGCAAGAAAAGCCACATATATCAACAGTGTAGGATAAGATACAAGTCGTGAAATGAACTGAACATTGTGATGAGTGGCAGAGCAGGTTTCCTTCATTATTCAACTTCGAGAAAAGCCCCATTCCCTCACTTTGTTATTTTGGATGAATAGTGGGGAATCCCTCCATAAACAATGTGTTGCAAACATGGCACTACAGTGCTTGGCAGTGAACTACTCACAGGCTCAGCTTTCACTCTCCTCTGCTTCACTAACATTCAAGTGCTGTCTCACCAGTACTAGATATATATATCTAAGCAGGTGCATCATTCAGTCCTGTAAGCAGTGTTCAGCAAGTGAGTTCTTCTGTGTTTATAGGAGTATAGGTAAGTGATAGTACCACTCTATTCTGCTTTGGTCAGACCCCACCTGGAATACTGTGTCCAGTGCTGGGCACCACAGTTCAGGAAGGATATTGATAAGCTGGAATATATCCAGAGGAGGGCAACCAAAATGGTTAAAGGTCAGGGAGCTGGGTATGTTTAGCCTGGAGAAGAGAAGGTTAAGAGGGAACATCTGGCCAAGCAAACCCCATGATAGGTTTGCCATAGGTTCACTGTAAATTGGAAACTACTTAAAGGCACAGAACAACGAATAACAGTCCTAGCTGCTGCTGCACAATATCCCATTCTTATGTAACGGATGGAGAGAACATCACAGCGAGATTACTCCAGCTGTAAAATGTAATGGCCCATGGAAAATCTCATGAATTCTACGAGAATCATGCCGCTTTAGGTGGTGTTGGACTTCTGTTTCCAGCTCTCCTCACCACTGGCTCTGCTGGCTAGGTTTGTTAGTGCTTGCAGACCAACAACATCTGGCAGGCTGCATGATTCCCACTTCAATTGAATTGTTAATGTCAGTCCAACTAGATCCATTGAACTAGTGGGAACTTGGTAAGTCTGCACCAATGTAAGTCCCAATAATGCAATAGCTCTGTTCTAGTCAGTACTGCTAGTGGCTGGTTTCTCCCTTGCCAGTTTGAACTTTGAAGGAACTATCCAAGGTGCTGAACCTATTTTGGAGCTAGGGTTTGGCACCTTAGAGAGTGCCTTTAAAGTTCAGACTAAAACTTGGAGTGAATTCATTGCTCTGCTGACATGGAGGCCACCAGCCACCACTGGGTCGTTCCAACCAGGGCCACCTTATACATTAAGCACTTTAGCCACAGTGCCTAGGGCCTATGAAAATTTTAGGGCCTACAAAAACAGGATTAATAAACAAACAAAAAATGTCCCTAGTGGTACATTGAGGCAAGACAGGGAGTCGAATACGAGAGTGCCTAGGTTCTACAAAAATTTTTAAGTGAAGACCTTTTCACACCTTACCTTTTCGCGGTGCTGGGGTACGGGGCTTGCGCACGCAGCCTCCGACAAGAGGCTCTTGCATCCCGGTTCCTCCAGCTCCACAGCTGCTGCCCGCTCGTGCGAGAGCCCCGCCTCTTCCTTTCGCAGTGCAGCCTGGGACCTTCCCAGGCTGCATTGGACAGGAAGCGCGACCGGCCTGGCTCCCGAGGCTCCACACGCAAGGTAAGTGTTTGCGGGGCCCCGGAGCTATGCGTGACCGTGCACCATTTTTGGCTTCAAGCCGAAAATGAAAAAATGTGTGAGCGGTCCCTGTCAAGCCCTGGAGCGTTGCGCAAATGTGAGTGTGTTGTGTGGATCGCTCCTCACATGTGGGCGATGCTCAAGGGGCCCTTTCGCATCGAAAATGCCATGTATAAAGGGCCTGACTCTGGGTCCAACAATTACATATAGCCCTTAATGTTCCTCAGTTCATGGAACAGTAAGATATTCTAGGACAGTCACTTGCAGGATTTCTTTGTAAGCAAAAATCATTCCTGGGTTATGATACTTTTGCATTACCTCTGACAAAGTCTACAGAAGAATATGTTATCATAAACTGATTAGTCTTTAAGGCTACCATTTTTGTTTTAGTCTCAACAAACTAACATGGCCAGTCCCATTGTGAAAAACCTATTTACCAGCGTACAAGTTGAGTGGGAAAAGGCAGACACCATGACTTTGCCTATGTTTCCAGGTGAGAGCACTTTTGCTTCATGTAGCCAAAATTGCACCATCTGCGCACGACAGGGGCCTCTGGAGAACTGTAAGATGTGGAGAGTTTTAAGAATGACTTTATGAGAAGAATCCTGTAGGGTGGGAAGAATCTCTCGAACGGTCCAGAGATGGCTGCTCAGAGGTCACAGGAGACTGACTGATTTCTGTCAGGGAGGAGGAACTGCCAGAAACTAGGAAGGAGAGGCATGGCATGGTGTGGCTGGGATCCTGAACAGCTCCCACAGCAGCAGCACACGTTGCTGCAACATTTTGTAGTAAGTCCCTATAGTCTGATGTACTACTTTTACATCCCATCTTACTGCCAACATGGGCACAAGTTCATTAACAGTTGTCTTGCAGGAAGCATGTGAAGGAAGTCAGAGTTTTGCTTTGCACCATAAATTCAAATATATAGGGAAAACTGAAAGAAAATGCAACATCAGGAAAAATTTTCAAGAAGCAACTTGCAGTCATCTCCATATTGAACTCAGGCTTGTTTAGCTTAAGACTTTGCCCTAGGACATTGGATTCAGAAAAGGAGTGCATTTTTTAAAAGGACTTAAAAAGGAATAGCCTATCCTTGATTTCCCCTAGGAGCATTTCTCAACAGTCAGCTTCAACATCTAGGTTGTCTGAAAAGCTGTTTCCTGCAGCTCCAACTCAGATAGGCCAGGGGTGTGTGTGTGTGTGTGTGTGTGTGTGTGTGTATGAGAAAGAGAGAGAGAGAGAGAGAGAATGTACATTTTATACCTCTTCTCAGCTGCTCATTAGCCAGCAACTCATCATTAGCTACGCTGTTAAGCAGGGGCAGCATATGTATGGATCACAGTAACAGACTTAAAACACATTGAGGAACATTTCCTGAGACAGCGGGGCACATCCAGGGGAAGGCAGACTTTTTACTTCTTGTCGAAACTATGAATTCCATAGTCATAGCAGCCCACTGGCAGACACCATAGAAACAGAAGACATATCCAACAACATTGGCCTTTCAATAGTTGATGCACGTGTGAGGGGAGAGAAAGGCCATATTTTCTCCTTGTAGCTATTCAATATTGCACTTGGAACTCTTAAGAGAAATGTTGCATAGAAGGATAATACCTATGCATTTATTGCATGAAGAAAGACTGTGGGAAAGGTCAAAAATTCAGAAGAAACACTGGTTATAGTTTCACCACAGCCATGTCTGGCTAAAGTCCCCAGCCATTAAATGTTCTAGAAGTGCTTTCTAAGGGAAGAGGGAAGAGAGGGAGGGAAATTGTTTCCATGTCCTCAGCAAGAGAAACAAAATAGGTGCAGGTGGAAAATGCATATGTTATGGCCATAATGGATGAGGCAGGATGTACCTTTGAGCAGAGGGATGCAGCTGCTTCAGGTAGCAGGTCTTGGAGGCAGGAGGTAGTGGCAAAGTGTTTGAAAACAAAATAACTGACCACATAGTCTGGACTGCACCATTAAGGTATCCTGCTATCCTTGGGAGAACACTGTACCATCTCCAGTATCAAAGCAATACTCAGCTGTCTTTCCTTTCAGCTGCAGTTTTCTTCTTTCTCATGCACAGCCAAAAGTCTTAGGCTGGCCCTGGTGGTCGGCTATGGATATTCACCATCACAAGTGACCAACCTGGGGCAAAGAGATTAGGAGCGGCATTCCCATACCTCAGGGCCTGGCCTCTCTCTCCTCAAGTCCTCCAAGCAAAGTGGAGGAATCTCAATGAAAATATATGCTCCAATTGTCTCTATACACCTCTGTTAATCCTCTACCATCCTGCTTTCTCAGGTTTTTAAATGGCCCAGTTTTCCTCTCCTCCTCTTTGCCCTTAGCTTACTTTAATAGCTGCAACCTGAGTTCAAAGTGCAAAAGTAATTGCACTCTGGCTTTCTTAAACTCAGTATCTAAATTTCAGGGTTTCTCTTCTTGATAGAGTATAGTCAGCCCTCCATATTTGCAGATTTCACTTTTGTGGATTTGGATTATTTGCTGTCACCTTTTCTGCCTCCCTAGGCCATTTTTAATAGGAACTGCAAGCCTCGTGAGACTGAGAAACTGCAAATGAGGCTTGTAAGTCCCTCTTAAAAATGGTGTGGGGCAGCAGTGTAGGTGGCAGTAAGCCCCATAAGCCACTTGCTTTTGCCTTGTGAAGGAACCCTGATGCCTCAAAGGAATCCATGGTGGGCTGAATATGATGATCATACTTTTTTTAAATATGGTTTGGGGGGGCCTAGAGTTATTCATGGTTTTTCCACTTTCTCGGGGGTCCTGGGCCCCTAACCCTAGCGAATGTGGAGGGATGACTATAGTTTTGTGTGTTCAGTCTCATGAATAAATTTTGCCCTCTTGTCTGCCACACCATTTTAACCAACACTGAGGCTGCTCAACCACACATATTCCAAATTTCATCTATGAAAAGTTGAAGGGCATGGAAATCTGCCTTTAAAGTGGCCTTTAAACCCTATCTATTTCTTCAAAGGTTTATCTAGTGTGGGGCAATTGAGGTGCGTGCCCCAGGCGCCAATTCCAGGGGGGCACAAAAAGAGGAACCCCCTCTGCTTGACCCCCAACTTGGCCCCCACTCCTTCCCATTGCCACTCACCCTGCCCCTGCCCTACAGCGCAACAGTGGCAAGCTTTTGTATATGTCTTTTGCTGGCACTGAGTGTCAAAACAGGACCATCAAGGGTGTACTGGGGATAGCCATGGGTTTGGAGAAGGCAAAACCCTCTTGTTCCCCTGATGATGCCTGCAAAATTGGCTCATTTCTCTCTTCTTGTTTGAGAGAATAGAAGGAAACCGAAGTACTCTCCCCACCTTTTTGCATCAATTGCAGTGTGATAGTAGGACTATGGGAGATTGTGGTCTGCCAGAGAATCACACCCTTGCCACCATCTTCTGCCTGTTAAATCTCTCTTGTGTAACACGTACAAGTCACTGAAGCAACCTGGAAAAGAAAGGAAAATCCTCTTCTCTGGTATACTTCAGCTGCAGAAAATTCTTAATTGCTCTGGATTCTTTCAGAAGATTATCGTCTTTTCCAACATCAGTCTTATTCATAATCTCTCCACCACGTCAGATAGAATTGTTAATCATGCTGCACATCTGCTTTGGGTTCACAAGGATTCTACCTCAGTAAATTATCATGCTGGAAACTGTTTTTCCTGACTTGTGTATTTCGATCTAGGATAATTTCTTCTGGCATCTCAGATCCTTCAGAATCTAGGGAACATACAGAATGCCAGCTGTCCATCTGAGCCTTGTGAGCTGGGATTATTTCCATATCAACTGAGATGGATAGTACAGGTCACTTATAAATTAAGATGCCATTTGATCCACATCAAGCCTTTCTTCTAGGCAGTGGTATCTTTGCTCTGCTCCCTGGTCTTTTAGAGGCCCAACTTCTTAGCAAGACTGAAAGTGCAAGAACTGGTACAAATTTGAGGAGAAGGGGCATGGAGCAGAGCTTGGAAACGATACTTCTTTGAGCTACAACTCCCAGAATTCTTCGGGAAGCATAACCATGCTGCCTGGGGGATTCTAGGAGTTAAAAGTCCAAAAAGTAACTTTCCCCAGCATTGGCGAGGGAAGATGGCAAGAGCAATCCACGTCTTCATTTGTTTCTGTTCTTTGCTTATATCAGCCATTGATGAGCTGGTATCAGGACTTCTAAAAACACCAAAATGTCTTGCAGAATGACGTCTTCATTACAAAAAGCTTTCAAGGATGATATTTGTTTCATCGGAAGCCTGACATCAGGTGGCAGATTTATATACACACATGTTAGGGTGCATGGGTAGGTCCATGACAGAGCAGTCCTTCAGCACCTGATGCTGTTCTTCTGTCTAGCCAGGCAGGCAACCTGATACCAACCAGATGTTTTGAACTGGTTGTTATTGTCATCGTCTGCCTTCAAGTCATTTCTGACTTACGGCACTCCTAAGGTGAACATATCACATGGAGTTTTCTTGACAAGATATGTTAAGAGGGGTTTGTCCCTGTCCTCCTCTGAGACTGAGGGAATGTGACTTGCCCAAGGTCAGCTGGGGGCCTTAAGTGGCTAAGCGGTGATTTGAACCCTGGTCTCCAGAGCTGTAGTACAACCCTCAATTCACTACATCTCACTGGCTTGAATTACAACTCCCATCAAACCTGACCATTGCTCATGGTGGCTGACTCTTACAGGAATTGTAGACCAACATATCTGGAGGGCTCCAGGTTTCTCAATCCTGGTCTAAGCACTGCTTTTTTCTATGTAGTGATCCTTCCTAATTCCCTGTCTAGGCTTGACATACTCAGACACATGCAAAATTTTTGAAATGTGGGGCGTGTGCTCTCTCTAAAAGTCGATTCATTGTACCTTTCTAAATCTAAATCTTTTCTGGACAGGCTGAGTATATTTCATGCTTTCTCTTCCTCATCTGAGAAGAAACGTGGTTGTTTAACTATGGGCGATATCACTTTGGTCTACTGGGACCAATTATCCAAGCATTTTTCCAAATTCAGTTTTGACTTCCGCTTTGTTGGTCTTCCAGCTGCAACCATCTGCCAAATTGATTCAGCACATTATAATCAGACTCCCGGAACCACTTTCTAGGGTCAATAAAATGCACAGGAAGAAGAAACGAGTTAACTTATAATAAAGACAGGCACAGCTTCTATGGAGTGGTTAGGCTGACTGGGAATCAACACCACCACAGTTAATATATCCCCTCTTTCTTCAGCCCTAATGTCTTTATAAGAAGGGCCGTCAGAAGTCTTGACTTGGGGCAGACGTAGCAAAAGATTGTCTTACCGCAACTCAAAGGAATTAAAACCAGATGCAGGCAGAGTTTGAGGAAGCTTTTTTTTCCCCTTCCATTTTTAACTAACTGGCCATGCTGGTTGGGGGGGTTTTGAGAGATGTAGTTCAAACTCAGGCTTTGCAGATAGGCTTTGCCCTCCAGTGTCTTTCCCTAAGTGAAATGGCAAAGTGACAAAAAGGTGACATGACAGCTATGTTTCAATACTTGACGGGATGTCATATGGACGATGGAGCAAACCTGTTTTTGTCTGCTCCAGAGACCGCGGCTCTTTGCACACCCTACCCTTTTGTGAGTTTGTCAGGTGGGGATCCTGGCATCCGCTTTGCCAGGAGGACACAACAGGAGCGCTCCCTTCGCACCGGCTGGCTCCCTGCAGAAGGGAGTGCAATGGCTACGCCTCTTCCTCCCGCAGCACAGCTGGGTACCTTCCCAGGCTGCGCTGGGGCAAGAAACACAGCCATTGTGCTTCCTGGGCTTCTGCAGGACAGGTAAGTCCCCAATGGTGCCATGATCACCAGTCATTGATGGGGAAACCCCATCAATGATTACGCTGTCCACGGATGGGAGAAGGACGGGACTGCGACAACATCATGCAGAAGTGTTGTCACCATCCTGTCTTTCTCCCATCCCCATGGTGGGTTGGGAGGGTGGCGCGGAAAGGCCTAGCACATGGAGCAATGGCTTCAAACTTCAGGAAAAGAGATTCCATCCAAATATTAGGAAGAGCTTCCTGACGGTAAGAGCAATTTGATAGTGGAATGCGCTGCCTTGGAGTGTGGTTGAGTCTCCTTCTTTGGAGGTTTTTCAACAGAGGCTGGAATGCTTTGATGGTGTATTTCTGCATAACGGGGTTGGACTCAATGGTCCTTGTGGTCTCTTCCAACTCTATGATCCCATAATTCTATGAAAAACAATTTTTAATGACACAGTAGCCTTGTCTTCTTTTGCACTAAGCCACCTTACTTTCAAGTTAGCATTTACAGTGAGGTGAGCAACCTTGCTCTGAATGGTGTTAGGCTATGAGTCTCATCAATGGTAGACAGCACAGCTGGTGATGAGAGGAGTTGCAGTCCAATGCCTGGAGGGCCCCAAGTGGCCTGCCCCTGATATCTAGGCCTGCCTTGTTGAACACCCAATTTTGAAAAGGCTCAGCCAGCCAGGGATACTCAACAGCTGCTGCAATCATGTGCAGTGACTCTAACATGACCTCATTTAACTTGATAAATTAACACAGTCTTTCAAGGCTTTCTCAAGAGAGCAGCAGCAAGAGCAGGAGGAGGATACTTGTGAGTGATGTAAGTACACTTTATTCCACATGCTTATTTGTGTAGGCAGCAGATTCTGAGAGTGTATT
This sequence comes from Iguana delicatissima, assembly GCA_948472985.1. Classification (NCBI taxonomy): domain Eukaryota; kingdom Metazoa; phylum Chordata; class Lepidosauria; order Squamata; family Iguanidae; genus Iguana; species Iguana delicatissima. The sequence continues at coordinate 223,763 of CAOKZL010001805.1, forward strand.
TATGGTGTGGACAAATTTGGCTTAGTCACTTGGAACTTTGCACTTTCTTTCAAATAATCACTGGAATTATCACATTAGTTTAGGAAGATGATATGAGTGAAACTGACAGATTGAAGTCTGGAGGGCTTAGGTGGCTTAATATTATCCCCAAACTCATCCCTACCAAATGTTTTCAAATTGACATCACAGGCTTCTGGATTATGCACTATTGGCACTTAGTTGTAAGCAGAGTTTTAGAAATGGAAAATAAAATCAACAGTTACCTAACCATTTGACTTGATCTATGCAATAAATTTTAACTTTTCTTCAAGGCGCTAATAAAAAACAAGTTATTCAATCCAGTTGTTGCATACCTAGCTATTCTTTTTCCCCTTCATCAAGAGACACTTCTCTGAAGATTAATTTGCGTGTCAACTTCACCATTTATCCTCTAGAAATCAAAGTCCCTTTCTGCATTCTACTTTGCTGCAGCGGCATCCAGTGTGGCTCCCATCGTTGTCTCTGCCAGGAAGGGAGTGCAACAGGAGCACTCCCCTCCACACTGTCTGCCTCCGTAAATGGAGAAAGTGCAATGGCACCACCTCTTGCTTCTGCAGCGCAGCTGGATATTGTCTCAAGTTGCACTGGGGCAGGAAGTGCAGCCATTGCGCTTCCTGTACCTCCGCACCTAAGGTAAGTGCGGGTGCATAGCGGGATGCCTGGGGACAGAAGAAGAATGGGACCTGGACAACGTCATGCAGAATTGTCACCTGGGTCCTGTCCTTCTCCTGTCCCCAGTGTGGGATGATGACATCCTGTGAAGCCTAGGCTTGACTTGGCCAAGCGGTGCCACCACCACTTCTTCCACCAAGTAAGGATTTGCTACTTGGCATGGCTAGTGAACAGTGAGCTAGTCTGGGTAGTGAAGGCAGAGAATGAGGGTGGAGACTTGGCCATCACTGACAGGTTGTTCAGAGCCAAGTTCCTGCCCTCCTCCTTACTGCTGCTGCTTCCTCCATCTGGCAATATGCCTTGCTCACTGCTCAAGATGGTCGGCGATGACTTGGCTAGGCCAAGGGCTGAGTTCCCCTTTTCCTCCTCATCTTTGCCACTGCTGCTACCAGATCACCTCCACGGCCTGGGTAAGCCTTCACCAGCCATGCCAAGCCGCAGTTCACCTCAGGAGGAGCCACCTGAGCTTGTGGCAGTTCTGCTCTAGCCCAGCCCAGCACCGCTCCTCCAGCCAGGTAATTGGGTGGTGGAGGAGACTGTGCTTGGGCCGGGCTTGGAGGGAGGGTGATGTGGGGACAGCAGCAGTAGACATAAGCCCACAACAGAAACAGCAAGAAAAATCATTGGTACTTTGAAGGGAACTGCTGTGCCCAGGAGAGGAGGATGGTGGTCCCAGTTTTCCTCTTGGAAATTTTGGACGGTATGCATTTCTCCTGATGACCAGCAGTGGAGGCTCTCTGAGCATTACGCCGTCTATGAAAAATTCAGCCTGCTTTCCCAAGAGACCTAGCAGTTCAAGCAGTGGAAGAAATAAGTCATTATTTAATTCATTATAATTTCTAAGCTAGAACTGTTGAGCCCTGAAGATTTCACAGCATGCAAACTTTTAATTGCCTCCCCCCTTTTTTTGCAAGAGGTGGGGGCTACTACCCTTCAAATCGAAGTATCTCTTATCTTTGTCTCTCGAATGAATGGACCACAAACATAGTTTGTTCTTTGCTTTGCATCAGCAAAGAAAATCCCTCACTACACTATCGTGTGCTATTATTGTTTGCGAAATAAAAGCCAAGTATCTGTTCTTCAAAGGATACAGGAACCGGAGTTGGACTGTTCAGCAGTTTATTCATCAGTGCTTGGGAGAGAGAAAGTCCCCTTTATGAAATGCTTTAGTGGGAGGGAAATAGGCACATGAGTTGGGGAGAGATTTTAATATTTATACCTTTGCAGGCAAGGTTCTCCTAATATTCAGTATTTTAGAAATGAAAATACAGACGTGGCCACCAGTCTGAAGAAGGTCTGCCTATGCAGCATAAGTTAATAAGCAGAGCTCTTGATTGTTTGAGTGTACAATTTTTTAAAATGGTTTCCTTGAGTCAAGGGCAAGCTGCGTACCAAAAATGTTTGGCATAGAGCAGTGGTTCTCAACCTGTGGGTCCCCAGATGTTCATGGACTTCAGCTCCCAGAAGCCCTGAGCATTGACCATAGTGGCTGGGGCTTCTGGGAGCTGAAGTCCACGAACATCTGGGGAACCACAGGTTGAGAACCACTGGCATAGAGTGATCTAACAAGGGAGAGAGCCAGCATAGTATAGTGGCTTGAGTGCTGGACTAGGACTCTAAGAGACAAGGGGTCAAATCCTTGCTCAGCCAAGGAAATCCACAGGGTGACCTTGGGTAAGTCATACTCTCTCAGCCTTAGAGAAAGGCAACGGCAAACCCCCTCTGAACAAGAAAATCTTAAGGCAGAGTCACTGTGAGTCCAAGTGCACTTGAAGGCATGGAACAACAATAAAAATCTAATTAGACATTAAATGATCAGAATACTTAAGATCTTGTGTTGAAAATGGGAGGGGAAAAATTAACATTAACAGGTTGGTACATTATGTATGTTACATGTACGTCCCTGCCATTTGCACTCATTCGACAGCACTCTGTTCAGCTATTACACAATATAAAGAACCACTCCACATAAACCTGCTTACGAAAGTGAAGATTTTTTATCCTAAAGCAATTGAACATCATGCATTTTCTTTTAAAATAACCATCAGTTCCAATCTCCTCTCCCACATTAGTTATTCTTGGAATCTTCAGTCTACAGATTTTTATTTTGTCTCATTATATGGCTCTTTAAATTTGACTTTAATTGTGTAGCCCATAAGACGAATTTCATGAGTAGTATTTGATGGGCTTTACTTTTTTCTATTATTTTAAAAAAGAGCCCTGTCGTTGAACATGCCATGCATTCATTCCAGTGGCATCTCAATGAACATATTTTCAGTGAGCAAGCTAGTTTTATCCACTGCCTAATTTAAAGTAATCAGCATGTTTTTGCTAGTTTCCTATGATGTATTGCCACAGCCATACAAGAGGCCAATACTATAGCTTTCTGGACAATAGCTTGTAACTTAAAAAACGGGGGGGGGGGAACGAAAGACATGTAGAGCCTTTGCAATGAAAGAGACAATTGGACTTTTATACACCTGAATTTATTTGCCTATATATTCTCCATGAAATAATCCTTAAACAAGAAATGCTTCCAAAGCTACAATCTGAACACATTGGTCAGTATTTCAAAAATTATCTTCAGTGTTTCAGTGGGTTTCAACTAGTTCAATGGATTTTTTTTTTACAAAATGAATACTTATTTCTTTGAAAAACAAACCTCCATGCCATACAGAAACTTGCCTTTAGATGTCTCCTGAGATTTGAAGAATTTTGATTCAAGAAATACTAGACTCCTTGAACACAGAGAACAGTAGGAACAGGTCACAGTTGTGGCAACTCCAACTAAACAAGTACGCAAAAAACTACATTTTCTACAACATAGCTATACTTAGCACATATCCCCAGATCCTTCCAATCTACTAATATATAAAAGTCAAAGTTTGTTTGTTTGTCTGTATCAGGCAAGAAGACATCATATGATTGACTGCCTAAGAAGATTCTATATAATCCTGGGGTTTGCAGTTGAGGGGCCTTTAGAATTCTCAGCCAGACACCTCTTGGGCCTGGCCGGTTGCTATGAAGATGAGGCCTAGCAGCAAGGAGGAGGTCAGTGTATTCCCTCAGGAAGCAATCTCTGTATATTAATAACTCTGAATACAGATTGGATTGGGGAATATGGGGAAAAGTTAGAAGTACTGGACAAGACAGTTTGGGGAATTAGAGACACAGGATCTCAAATCTTTCTAGCAAGTATTACCTATGAGAAAATAAAATCCCGGGCAATGCCGGGTATATACGCTAGCATGTTATAAATAAACGATAGCATATTAACACAGAGAAACCTGCTAAGAAGTACCACCTGGTGCAGAATATAGCTATGTGATTACTGATAGGGGATAGGTGATCAGAACATGAAGCCCTAAATCAGTTAGGAATCACGTGCACCACCAGATGTTGTTTGAATGCAATTCCCAGCAGCCTTAGATAGCATAATTAATGGTGGGGAATGGCAGGAGCTGCAGTCTTAACAACACCAGGAGAGGCACAATTTCTCCCCCGGCCCAAATCTAATTGTTGTATCAACTAGAGTAGAGCTACCCAGTCAGTAGAACCCACTCACTTATAAAGTTCCCACTGATTCAATGGGTCTACTTTAGTTGGGTCTAGTAATCGGATTTAGGTCATACTGATTCTGTACCTGCTGCACCATTTGTCAGTGCATTTCCGGACCCAGTTCGAAGTGTTGGTTGTTGCTTTTTAACAGCTTGAATCAAACTTATTTGGTAGATCCTCTGAATCATATAAATCAGCTCATATCCTACAAGTGATCACACAGGCCTGGCTCATGTGTGTAGCAGTAAGATCTATTGAGTTGGCAGGTATGAGACACTTTACCGTAAGGAATGCCCTATCATGGGATGAGTACCTGTCTGCTTCCCTGACTGTTTTTAATGGGCCTGTTAGGCTGCATTTAATTAAATGTATGTTTGTCATTTATACTGCAATTCTTATTGTCTTAGCTATTTTGAAGTTCTTCTATATTGTTATTATCTGTAGGTACACAATGATTTAATGTGTTTGTTACACTATACAAATCTACATGATTTTCACAGGGTTACCTACTATGATCGCTGTTTTGGTCTCAGCTACTTTGGGCACTATCTAAACAAACATTTCAGCCTTCTGTATTTTGTGTTCTAGAATGCATGTTTTTGACACAATTTACCAACCCTGGTAATTAGACTTAGGTAGACATGGCAAAGAGGGCCTGTGTGATATAGCACTTTGACTGTTGGACTACAGCTTGGGAGACCAGGGTTTGAATCTCCATTCAGCTATGGAAACCCACTGAATGACCTCAGGTAAGTCACACTTTCTCAGCCTCAGAGAAAAGCAACCCTCTCTCTGAACAAATCTTGCCAAGGAAAATCTGTGATAGATTTGCCTTCCGGTCACCATAAATCAGGGACAGCTTGAAGGCACACAATAACAAGGCCATGGCAAACATTTTTTGTACAAGTTTAAACTTTGGCTTCTTTTAGGAAATTGTTCTTTTTGGTCTGTTTAGCATGGAAACGGATATGAAACAAATTTTTAAGTATTGTGGGTACTCCTCATCAAATGTTACATCTGATCATCAACATAACCTAATTTTATTTTTTTTAAAAATTACTTTCTGTGAACTGCCTTGGGGATGCATTGCTAAAAAAGGTACAGATTTAAATTCCCCCCACCCCCAGAATGGATCGATTTCAAACACAGCAGTGGGAGGTACCATACTGAAACAGGTCACCCCTCTACTCTAAATGATGGCAGCCTAAAGGAATTACAGTACACCCTCTGTATATGCAGAGGCTCTGTTCTAGGAACTTTACGTGAAAGAAAAAATATGAATGCTTTCGTCCCATATGATTAAATGACAGTGATACACGCCCAGACCCTTCAGCACATCTGTGTGCACATTGCTGTCATTTTAAGTACAGGATGTAACGTGTTCACATTTGCTCAAAATTCACACATCTGGAGATCGCAGGTAAGAAGGGCCCACAGTATTAAAATGAAGAAAGTAATGTGCAAACAGAAGGTCTGTCTTTTACAGTCTTTCTACATTGCTTCGGAGGTATGATCCTTGAAAAGTTACTTGGCTTTTAAAAATTAAGCTAAGATGTATAACCAAGAAAGAAAACTTAACAGTTACTACATACACAGGTGAGATTTATGGGTATGAAAGCTTGCAATCAGACAAAATGTCCTATATGTTGCTACTGAGACCAAAAACTTTCATGTATCAATGCTTGCTTTTTCCTCCAGAACTAGTATCAGGTGTCGCACTGTTGCACTGCTCTAGGAAGCAGCATGACCTGTGCTAATTACTTACTCTAGGATACAGAAATTCTTTGCAGCAGTTCTTCAATGACAGGCTATTTTAATAGTCTGTAGTCATTAGGACAACAATGTTAAACCTAAAGCTTTTAATCCTCCCTTTTTTGGACTGTTCACACCCTAAATAATTGGGTCCTACCGCAAGCGCTTTCTGTTCCAAACTTGTTTAGGTCAAATACTTCATTTTTAAGAACTTTATTTCTACTTATTTATTGCTTCCTTGATTTTTAAAAAAATGTACCACTGATACACAGGGGAAAATGTTACTAAAGAACAAAGAATGACACATCTGTAATTTTTTACCAACCCTAACTCTGGGTTGACTGGACTCCAAGCAGTTGAACATCCCCTGCTACAGTACTTTTCAGCCCCATTGTTTTGTCCAGATTCCTTATTTCAGTTTTCAAAACATTCAGCAGTGTCCTAGAACTTTCCAAGATCTTCTCATAAGCTAGTTCTGTTTCAGCAAGAATTTTATTGAGTTCATTCTGGGCAATTGTTTTCCGCTCTAAGCGTTCACAGACACATGCCAACTGTTTTCTCAGCACCTCAATTTCATTCTGGATTTTCTTCTTCTCCTCTTCCTCTTGCTCAATTTGCTTGTTTAGTTCTTCTCTTTGTAAGTGCATCTCCTCTACAAATTTCACAAGCTCATTATTATAGCTCTGCAGAACAGCTCCCTGGTGAGTCATCCTCCTGGCTCCACCTTCCCAGGAAGAGGAAATCTTTCTTCTTTCACTGGCTGTGCTCACCACCACTCAACTTCCTGTTTACAATATAAAAAAGGAAAGAACCATCTTTCAGCAATACCATATCATGCCAACTCAGGCACCACGGAAACACAAATCAGTACATGAGGATTTCAGCGGGAACTACAGGTATATCTCAGATAGCAAATGAGGTATACCTGTAGTAAAGCCCTTCACTGTAAATTCTTTTTACACCCACCTAGCCCCCTTTCCTCCTCATCTTCTGTCTGACTCGCTATAAGGCTCTTAAAAGTAGCATCAACACCAGCTCCCTGGTGAGTCATCCTCCTGGCTCCACCTTCCCAGGAAGAGGAAATCTTTCTTCTTTCACTGGCTGTGCTCACCACCACTCAACTTCCTGTTCATAATATAAAAAAGGAAAGAACCATCTTTCAGCAATACCATATCATGCCAACTCAGGCACCACGGAAACACAAATCAATACATGAGGATTTCAGCGGGAACTACAGGTATATCTCAGATAGCAGATGAGGTATACCTGTAGTAAAGCCCTTCATTATAAAGTCTTTTTACACCCACCTAGCCCCCTTTCCTCCTCATCTTCTGTCTGACTCACTCGCTATAAGGCTCTTAAAAGTAGCATCAACACCAGGAAGATGACTGAGGGCTGGAGAAACACAGACCTTCAGTATTGGGTTGGAGCAGCGTGTCTGAAGTAAACAATGCAACAAAGCTTGAGCTGGGAAAGAATGGGATTCTGCTTTAGCTGATTCTACTGTAGCTGTGTCTGCCTACCTACAAGAGGCAAAGTAAACAGCAGCTGCCCAGTATCCCCTGCTGTGTATGCATGAACGGCAAGAGAGAAAGAAAAGGGGAGAGCAGATAAGTCTTCCTCACCAGCTTCCTCCACTATGTGAAAATAGGCATAGAAGTATAAGTTGGGTAATCCACTTTTCATAAGAAAAGTGAAAGAAAAAACCTCTAACTGGTCTCTAGAAGGTTCAAAATGTTATTTTACTTACACAAAGCTCACCTGACCTTGTTGTTTCTTTTCACACACATGTGTTGTTAGAGCTGAATAAAACATCTGCTGAAACATGTTGCCATGGTCTTTTTCATGTATTAACTTACCCCTATTCTCTGCATGTTATTTCTGCTTCTGGTATTAAACATTCTATTAAACAAGTAATGCTCAGAAACATATCTGCTTAATTAACTGAGAGCTACCGGTAGTTTCAGATATATCCAGAGATCCGATTTTACCATTCCTTGAACTTATTTACTTTGACATGCAAAAGATTGTGGTCTCTCTCCATGACATGACTTCAGCTGCTGATATTTTGAGCAGGGGTGGGTCCCATGACCCCATGCAAGAGGGGGAATCTAGTCCCCAAACATTTCAGTAGCATTCTTTGCATTGCTGTCCCTAAGCAGTTTTCAGAGCAAAGACCTGGTATGCATTTGTCTGTATAAAACAGTAGATTACATCTCCTTTTGCCCCATAACCCCTGCCCCACAGCAAATGTTAAGAATGCATGCCAAAAACAATGTTGCTGCCTTTTCTTGCTTCCTCTGTTCCCCAGAAAATATATAGGCCATATGGCAGAGGGGGGAAGTAATGAGTGCATTGCTCCTCAAATGAATTTTTTCTTCACTCCCCAAATTTCTAGCATTGCAAAGACAAGACACTAAATACTGTCCACACCTAGAGTTTTTATATTTTGCTAAGTTCATATTCCCTTGGTAACTTTGCCTGCCCCTTTTCTTTCTATGCCTAAACTGTATGTCTAAATGCCCAAATGAAGTTTTATATTACTGCAATGCAAGAAATTTGGAGACTTAAGGACTTAAGGGTCAAAACTTTCATTTAGTGGGGCAATGCCTTCATTTTACCTCCCCCTTAGCTATACTCCTGGTGAAGCTTATTAATTGTTGAACCCTATGTGAGAACCTGTCAGTTCTTCTTTTCAATTAGAACATGCAAACCTTGATTTCAAGATCAAGCCATTCTCTCTCCATCCCTCTTTTTCCTACATGCTTTTTTGCAACACCTTTGTGTCACCACAAGACCTGACCAAATGGCCCAATAAAGGTATTATAACTAGTTTTGAGAAGGAGTGCAAATCTGTATGAGTAGGCAAGAGAATATATAAATATGCAGTTGCATGGATGAATGCATCCATTTTGCACGTATGCATATATGTGAGGAATGTAAGAATATGAGAGTAGCATGTATTGGAACTGGTGGTGTGGGTGCGCAAATCAAGAGTTTTATATGAGACAAGTGCAAAGGTGTGAATGTGGGTGAAAGAGAGGTGCACTGAGAGGAAAAAGAACAGGAAAAGGATGAAATCCTTGTTTCTAGTCATTGAATTATTGTCTGTCCTGTGATGGACCCATTAAGCTGCTTGCATTTATAGGCTAACTTAGAGCTGGAACTACATCCATCCCACCTCATCAGACAATCTGGTCTGGATCTCAAGTGTGCATCAAACAGAAAATAGGAATGCAGTATGAGTTAAGCTGCAAATATCAAGTTTCCTCTTCTCCACAGAGACCAACATTGCCAAAAAAAGTTGGCATTGTACCTCCTGGCCCAACCACGACACCCATTTGGAAGGTCCAGAGACCTGGTAGTCTGCCTACCTGGCTTTAAGAAGGCCTGCCATACTCTTTGAAAAAGCCCCTTCATGTTCTGGAGGCTTCAGTGCAACCAGCTCTTAACAACCCATTTCAAAGTTTTCAACCCAACAACAAGTCACAAGAAAGTTTTGTTGTTGTGTCTCTTTAAGTCATTTCTGACTTATAGTGACCGTAAGGTGACCGTAAGGTGACCATGGGGTTTTCTGGGGCTCAGGCTCACCCAGCATCCCCTTCTACATCTCCTGATGCTTAGGAAAATTCTTTTCGACTGTGGCTCCTAGAAATTGAACCATTCTGGCCAGGAATTTGAGACGCTGTAGTTAAAAAATATGATACTCTTTCTCTACCTCACTCCTCTCATGTCTGACTCTTTCCTTTGAACTGGAGGAGATGCAACGGTTCCCTTGAGTCAAGGCAACTTGCGGAGAAGCAAAGGTGCAGCTCTTCCAGCGACAATTAAAAAAGGGGGGGGCACCTCTATGGGAATAGTTACCTGGATGAATAAAGGCATTGCCCCCCAAAATAATTCTGCCGCCCCCGAAGTTCCCCTTCCATCCCCACATCTCTAGCATTGTAGACAGTGAGATGATGAAAATCGTTCATCCCCAGGTTTACTGTTTCCACTCGCCTGATCAGTTTGCCGGCCCCTTTTCTTTGAGTGAGGTTTTAGCAATGGCATAAGTTCGGGAACTGAAGGAAAATTTCAGGGAGGGGTATAATTTTTACTTGAGGGAGGCAACGGCCTCAATCCCGCCGTCCCCCCTCCCCCGTTGTTACACTCTTGGGCCCCCCTTTCTTTCTCGCACTTCTGCCGATGCAAAGGAAAAGCTCAGCCCTGGGTCATTTTCGCGCCAGACTGTTATAGCGCTATATTCCACTTTCAGCATCCTATGGAATCCTGGGGTTTGCAGTTTAGGGAGGGGCCACGCGGCCCCTCATCCCCATCCGGCCCCTCCCTGAACTGCAAACCCCAGGATTCCGTAGGCTGTTGAAAGTGGAACAATCGCGCTATAACAGTCTGGTGCGGAAATAGCCGTTGTCTCTGCTACGGATCCCATCCGCCCCCCTTTGCCCCAGTCTTCCCCCTTCCACGCTCGCTCCCCGGCCTCCCTTTCCCTCGTCTTCACGTCCTTCCCAAAGGAACGGGGGAGGGAAGCGGCGGGACGGCCCCCACCCACCCGCGGGAGGTGCCTCCGAGGCGGCAGGCGACTGGCGCTCCTTGCCTGGCAGCTGCTCGTCCCCGGGCCCAGAACAGCCCGGCGGCCTCCTCCCACGTGCCTCCCAGAATAGCTTGGCTGTTGCCATCCTCCGCTCGCGAGGCGGCGGCGGCTCCTCCGGCATCGGGGGGCCGGGAGGAGGCGTGTCCCTGGCCAGCCACTCAGCGCTCGCGGAGTGGCGGTGGCGAAGCTGGGAAGAAAGGCGGCGGGAGGAGGGCGAGGCAGAAGCACGTCGCCCGCGCCTGCGCGTTGCTAAGACTGACGCCCTGATGGCCATCTCTCTTCCCCCGCAGCCCTTCTGAAAGCAAATATTCCCAGCAATTGATGGGTAGCCCAAGTCTAGGCATTCCGTACCAACTCGGAGGGAAAACGCAAGCAGCTCAAAGCTCTTCGCAGCCGGCATGAATTGCGGAACCACACACCCTGATCTAATGCATGCAGAGTCTGGAAAAGTATCAGCACTTATTCCTAGAAAGCTGAGCTTACGTTTTCAAGCTGCGTTTGCTAGGAATACGACCCATCTGAGCTCAGGGAGACCTGCTTCCCAAATAAGCGTGTGTACCGGGCCATTCCCGCGCTACAGTTAGAGAGCTATTATTCCTCTTTCAACCTCCTGTGGAATCCTGGGGTTTGCAGTTTAGGGAGGGTGATTTAGAGTTCTCAGCCAGAGGGCTCTTTGGCCTCAGTAAACTGCAAAGCCCAGAATTTCACAAGATGTTGAAAGTGGAATAATAGCACTGCAACAGCGTAGCGCAGGAATAGCCTAGGACTCAGTCGTAATACAAGGGCAAGGGCACTTTCCCGAGAGTAAACTTGTGAATTAAACTTGAATTTGCTTCCGAATCGGATTGCTCTGTAAATGGAACATTTTACCATCTTCTTCGGGGCTTTACCGGAGATTCAACTTCTTATGCAATGGTTTCTGACTCTACAGCATTTCACAGAAAAGGTTTTGGGTTTCTTTAAAAAAAAAAATTGCCATCCATACCAAACACTTCACTCTTGCTTATGCAGTCGTTAATACAGCCCTCGCCCCGGTAACCGCGGCGTTGTCGGTGTCAGAACAGCTTCGAACTGGAGCAAGACCGAAAGAGAGGCATCTTCGACCCACCAGGGGAGAGGACCCGTTCCTTCAGTAGGCAAGCGGCTTTTCCGAGCGTTTCCAGGTGGCGGAAAAAAAAGTTACGGAAATGGCCGATGATGGTCGGGATTTTCTCTGCCTCCGGAGATAACCGATGTCTTTCTGCGATCTACAGGGAGGAGGAGCTCCGTTACGGAAAGAGCCGATGTTGTCCGAAAGCGCCACGATCGATATTGACGGAAATGACCGGTACTTCTCGAAGAATGGAGCCTCAGAGTACGGAGGGAGAAGAAAACGGCAAGGATTTATTAATTCCCGGCGAAGAGGCGGGAGGGAGGTTTCCGGCACCTGACGGAAATCGCCGATGTTGAACGAAGTGGCGGAGTCTGGGTATTCTGAAGCAGAGAAAAGGCGGGACGTATCGATCTAAGAAAGAGGAAGGAGGTTATTACTTTTTTTTCTGGAAAGCTAGAATGGGCGGAGCTTTGGCGGAAAGAGCCGAGGGGAGCCGACGTTAAGCGAAGGCGGCGGCATCTGAGTTTCCCGGATGTAGTTGGACGGCGGTAGTGTTGGGAGCAGGGACTGGGGGAGGAGGAAGGGGGGTGGGGGAGGAGACGGCGGCGGCGGCGGCGGCGGCAGCGGCGGCAGCGAGGGCGGGCGAAGGCTCCCAGCAGTGGCGGCGGCTGAGGGGGACGTCGTCGTCGTCGTCGTCGTCGTCTTCCGCGCTAATCTCTGTGTGCGCGCGCCTGTGTCCTGCGGCGGCGGCGGCGGCGGCGGCTCCTTCTCCCCCCTCCCCGGTCTTCTGGCTGGTGCGGAGAGGAGATGGGCCCCTGAGCGCTGCCTCCCCCTCAGAGCCGAGCTGCCTGAGCCGCCCCTCCTCCGCCTCCTCCCTCCTCCTCCTCCCTTCCCCTCCTCTTCCCTGTCCCCGGTCGGAGCGGTGCTTCCCCCTCCCCCCTCGGCGGCGCCCGTGGCCCGGCCGCGCCCTCCTGGTCCCCTCAGTCTCTCTCACACAGGCCGGGCATTGATGGTAATGTATGCGAGGAAACAGCAAAGACTCAATGATGGGTAAATAACCCCCTCCTCCGCCGCCGCCTCCTCTCCCCTTCGCCACCCGCCCCCTCCCTCGTCCTGCCCCCGCCCGCCCCCTTTCCTTCCCCCCCGGTGCGCTCTCCCTCCCCCCACCAACGGCCAGCAACGGCCGCTCGTTAACGTAACATTTCTCTCTTTTCTTCCCCCCTCAGCTGTCACGACCGCAAGGGGACTCGCAGCCCTACCAGGTACCGACTTCTGCGCCCGCCGCAGTCTCTCTCAGAGAGGCCTGGTGGCGGCGGCGGCGGCAACTGGAGTGTGGGAGGGCGAGCAGAACTACTCGAGCGCAGGCTTCGGCCGCCGCGGCAGGCCGCGCAGGGCCGAACCGTTTCCCTTTCCTCTCTCCCGCGCGCAGCGGGCCGAGGGAGGGTGGCGGCAGCTCCTCCTCCCAATCTGAAGGTTTCAGCGAGGCAGGGAGGGCCGCTTGGCGGGGCGCGGAGGAAGCGAAAGGCCTCGGCCTGAGACGGGCCGCGGTGGTTGCGGGGGGCGGGCGGAGCGGCGGCATTGTTTTTCTCCTCCGAACTAAAACTGGTGGGCCGAAGGCTGTACCCTGAAAATTAAATCTGGAGCCCCCCCGTGCCTATTTACCCCCACCGCCCGTTTTAACTAAGGAAGTGTAAAGTGGAATAAGTTACAGGCCTTGGCCTATAGTGAGGAAAGCTAAAAGAGAATTAGAGTTCTGCTTTTCCATCTGAAATTGAGAGTGAAAAGGGGTACACGTAAAGATATTTGCTAATAGGAGGATGAAGTCCAAAAACAAACCGGTTGTAATTAAGACTGTTTGACTGTTGCACTTCAGCCAAAGTGAATATGTATAAAGCAGATTTTGACAACTAGCCTGTGACAGTCCATCTAATGTAAACATTCACCACACAGAAGCTTGTGTTCTGAAGGCATGCAAAGAGCTGTTGACCAATGTGATTACAGAATGTTGTATTCAGTAAGTGTAAGGTGCTGTTAAATGCACAGCAGCTGTAACAGATGCAAGTTACATTCTTACTACTCTTGAGCAACTCCTCCAGCCTCTTAAGAAATGGTGGTTGGAGAAAAGGACACCTTGCCAGCCTTGCTTCACAGAGGTCCTGCTGATTAAAATCTTACTTTTGTGTGCTTTGTGTGAGAGAGCACACAGTGGATGGGGATGGTATGTCTCTGAAACCAGTATAAAATTCTCAGTGCACTTTGTAGTTTGCTTTCACACTTGAATATAGCAGTAAGGCATTTTTCATTCTTTAGTAACTTTTGCTGTTCCCTGCAAAGGAAGGAATATTACTGTATACTTTGTAGAGTGTAATGTCTTGGTTAATGCTTTCTAAAATAACAAAAGCTGTTAACCTACAGACAGCTATTTAAGGGAATTGTCATTGAACAGTGGTACTGACAATAGTGTTTAGATATTTTAGGAGGGAATATGGATTTGATTGAAGAAAAGCATGATCAGCTAAATATATTCTGGGTAAGTCCCAGTGATAGTACACGAATGAAAGACTCACTAATTACCTGTTATTAAGTTGCTAAAATGATATGATATTGGGCATTTGTGAAATTAGTCAAGAGAGGTTGTGCCCAGTATTTGTTGTGGACTGCAGCTTTGCCGTGCTGCATGATACATTGGTTTGGAAAGAGAGATGTCAAAAAGATTTTGAGGTATAGTGTGATGTGCAATGATACAAGTGGTAGTGTGAGGAATTAAAAACTTGACTAAGCTACCACCAGCCTTTTCCAGTTTCCAGTGTAGCTATTTGTGTATCAGTTGTTTATTTATCTGTCATTATAAGAATGAAAAGGAGAGGAGAGAGGAAAAATATTGGTTATAAACTCTGTGTTTGCTACCAAGATCCAACTTAAAAGTCTGTATTTGTCTTATAATTTCTTGCAGGCTCTTAAATACTCATCAAAGAGTCACCCCAGTGGTGGTGATCATCGGCATGAGAAGATGCGAGACACCACAGATCCTTCACCGCCAAATAAAATGTTGCGGCGCTCTGATAGCCCTGAAAACAAATATGGTGACAGCACTGGACACAGTAAAGCTAAAAGCATGCATACTCACAGAGTTAGAGAGAGGGATGGTGGTGAGTTAACCAAATTTTGCTCGAAATACTGCCAGCTTGCAATGCATGCATCAGAATAAAGCACATCGTTCCTTAGCAATATTTCAGGCCAACCATAACGCTACTAGAAAGGGAAATACACTGATAGGTTATTTTTGTTCTGTTTTCTTATACTGTGTTGTAACTGGCTGCTTGACTTTTTTATACATCACAAATAAAGGCTTCCTGAAAGAGTAGCCAAAGATAAAACAAGCCACAGTGCTTTCTTTGAATTTGCCACATCATTTTGTTGCTCAAAACTGAGTTGGAGATGTCAGTGAGTTATGAATATGAGGCAGGAAAGTAGAATCTTGGGTCTTTAGAAGTGGGTGTGACTTTCAGCTTGTAAATTATTTTCAAGGCTAACATAGGTCACAACAGAGATGGTACCAGTCATTCTCAGTTTTTTGCTCTCCATATGCGGAACTGAAGTAAAAATCATCTGGAGGGTCAGTGCTTGAGAACTACAGGCATAAAGTGTAGATAGAGGACATGAGAGCGGGGAGAGAATAGAAGGAGAAGCACAGGTACATGTAGTTTTAAATTTAGTGACTCATATTTTTAGTATTGAAGCTAGGTTAAAGGTGTTATAAATTTATGAGAGATTTAAATTTATAAGAGATGCAGGATGAAATTTTTTGCAACTGATTTCTCTATCAGACATGCATTTTTGTTTATATCAGTGGTTCTCAGCCTGTGGGTCCCCAGATGTTCATGGACTTCAGCTCCCAGAAGCCCTGAGCATTGACCATAGTGGCTGGGGCTTCTGGGAGCTAAAGTCCACAAACATCTGGGGACCCACAGGTTGAGAACCACTGGTTTATATAGTGCAGGGACAGGAATCTTGCGGCCCTTCAGATGTTGGACTACAAGCTCCAGCAGCCCTAGTAGCAAAGCCAGTGGTCAGAAATGCTGGGAATTGTAATTCAAGAAGAACCATGGTTCTCATCCATGATGTGATGCCATCCATATGCATGGTATTTTGTGAAGAATGAGATATCATTCTCTAAAGGATTGACACTCTATAGATAGTCTAGAGAGAGTAGACACAAGAGATAAAATAGAAGAAGTGAGAAGCTGAGGCAGGGCTGATGCAGGGGAAACACGAATTCGCTTGTTCAGGGGCTTGCAGTAGGATATGAGGCCAGGATTTGTGCTTCACGAGGCAATGTAGTGACCAAAATACTTGATCACATTCTATATTTGAACCTTCTAAGACCGTTAATTTTCTTTGAGTAAGGTCATAGAATAATGACAGTTGGAACTTGTATTTATGGTACTGAAAACATAATTGGCAACTTGAAGTAGTAATGTGTTACTGCTTTGGAAAGGCAGTATGCTGCCATTGTCCTGCAAATAGAGTAGTGAGGAGGTTCATATTTCTTATATATTAGGAAGTTTAGGGCAAACCTGGTAGCCTGCAAAAGAGCTTCCTAGACCTGGGCCCATTTTAGAAACTGTAGGGACATTTGGTGCCCTCCATCTCTAATGTTGTCTGCACAGAACCAAGAGTTACTGTAGTTTGTGGTGATCTATATGTTAAGATGTCTGAAGTAAAAGTAACGGTCAGATTCTTTTAAAAATAAGTGCAACTTACTTGAGCAGTGTTAGAATAGAATAAAGAACTGAAGAGGTGTATATCGGTTCATCTGTTCTGTCTTGTAGCTCGCTGGGATAAAAAACTTCCTAACAGGTTATTTATCCTTCAGGCCAGCATTCAGGACTGTTATGTTGGAAAAACACAGGTATGCTACCATGGCTAACTTGATGAAAGAATGAGATAAAATAAAGTTTAAAGGAAACTTTTAATAGAGGTAACCAACATACTAACAAAGATCTATGTAGTAAATTTCTAATGTGTACTTATTCAGATACTCGGTTAATGAATCTGTCATAATGATAAACTAGATGGGCTAGTTAAGTTTGCCCTCTATTTTTCCTCTAAAAGGGTATGTTGTAGTCTACTAAAAAAAGTAAGGAGTCTTTTTCAACTAAAGGGCTAAATTCATTTTTGGATAAATTGTTGAGTTTGTGTATGTGCATTCCATCTTTTAGAGAAGAGGAAAATACATTTAAAGAGTGGAAAGAAAACTGAAAAGTGGTATCATAGGGAAGGGCAAGTGGTCATGTAGGGAGACCCAGGAGGGCAGAATTAAGGCCCAAGGTTCCCCACAACTGTTTTATGAAGTTGCATTAGTGCAGTTGAAACTATTTTAAGTTTCTGTATTTCATACATTTTTCAGATAATGATACTCAATCTAATCTAATTTTTTTTAGCTTTTGTGATGAAGAAATTATTAGAATGGGGCTAAATACCTTGTAAGGCATAAGTCCCTTTCAGAACTCTCATTTGGCTGTTTTACCAGTGAAATTCTATCTTACTGCTAGGGGAATAGTGCCACTTTCTCAGTTGTATGGTGCGGTGGTTTTGGGTACCATGTGTGCCTACCTTTTCCTTGCGTCTTTTTTACTCTGAGTTGCTATCAGTCTCTTCTCTAGAACTGGAATGGCATGGGTGAGGGTAGCTTAGCGAGAGGATAAACTACCTGTACTTGGTAACACTTCCATTGTGATGCTTTTTTGTCACAAGCCAGCAGGATGAACACATTTTTCTTTGCACTTATTTATATATCCATTATGGAAAAAGAAAAATGTGTTCATCCTGATGAGGGTGCTTGAAAATAAATTCAGTTAAAGTCAGTGAGAGTAAATTCACTTTAGTCTTTGAAAAAAATAGTAGGAACAAGTGAGTCTTGATTTAAGTTGGGATTCCTTTCCTGGGCTTGAAATGTAAATTGAGGCTGACATAAATGTTTCGTAAGGAATCATTGGAGACCAGGGTGATATGTTGCTACTTCAGCTCTATCAGCACAGAGTTAGTGATTTTACTCAGTCCACCACTAATCTTAACCAGGTTTAAAGCATAAAACATCAGAACTTAACCTTTTCCAGGCTGGAGAAATGTGCAGATGTTGTCCAGAGGCCCAGAAGAGGCAGCAATTGCTGATCCCAAGGGGGCTTGGCTGGGGTGAGCTGGCTTGCCATTGTATGACAAGTCCTTTTCAGAGGAACACACAGAAAACAACTGGTAAGAACTGTGTTCTTCGGCTGTGCCTTCTCCAGCAGGCTTCCCAGGTGGACAAAGCACATAAGGAGAGAGGGAGAGGCGATGCATCTGCTGTGTCTTCTGCAGTAAATACAGAGGGCACAAGGAAAGGAGAGGCAGTTCATTTCCTACTGTACTCTTTCCAGCAAGTTTGCCAAGTGAAGAAAACACTCCAGTTGCTCCCCACCTCACCTAACAAGCAGAGGAAACTTCTTCCAGTCAGAACTCTTAAGATTCCAGTTTCTTCCTCCCCCTCACACACCTTCTAAACAGGCAAAAGGAAATCTCATCAAATGATAGCAAAATTTGAGATCCCACCCCCACCACACTCCTGCTTCTAAGCAGCAAAGGAATTCTTCTTTTGAGCAATGCCGAGATTGCAATTGCTTTCTCCCCATTTCCCAGCCCAGGCAGGTAAAAGAGAACCAGTCACCTTTTCTCAATGCTCAGAACTCCATGCCAAAACTACAAACATCCTTGCTTTCTTGCCTCATCCTCCTTGTTCCCTTGTCTCTCTCTCCTTGCTCTCCTGCCTTGCTCAACTGTGCATGCTGAGAGAGCCATGCATTGAGAGTGAGATATTTACTTATTTATGAAAAAATATGGATTTGAATTGCCATAAATTGGGACAACATAAATTGAGACCTGAAGAAGGAATACAATAACAGGAACACTCATCATTTCCTAGAAAATACTGCAGACCTCAGATTGTGTACTTACAATTTAGAAATTGATAAAAATAGTTTGCATTTTTGCTGGACTTCATTTTGAATTGAGACATTTGTAACAAATTTCTCCCTGGTATTTTTTCAATACGTATTAAGAGTTTTTCATGAGAAGGCTCTGTCTTTCTTAGATTGAAGCACTTGTGATAAGGAAGGGGTATTACACTGAGAACCCAGAAATGGGGGACATGTAAAGTGGCCAGTTGCCTCTCAACCCTGGAAGTACATCTAGTGGGATCTGTATGACGATGGAGACTGTTGTGGGCTCTTTTGTTGTTCTATAATAGAAGAAACATCCTTGATCTTTTTCTAAAAGAGTGCTGTTTGTGATTACATCAACTGTAACTGTCACTTAGATCTTTAAGGGGTCCTTGAAAGTGCTATATAACTAAGAAAGAAAAGAAATTAATTGGCTGACCATGAGGGGGGTGTATGAGTGGGTGGGATGCTGTATTTCTAAACTGGGTGGTAATTGTGCAGCCTGTGGGCTGTGTATGCCCCCCAGAAGCTCCTTTTGTGGACCCTTCACTTCCCTTTTCTTTTCATGGTCAAAAATGAGAATTTCGGTTCTTGAAAGTCACCAGGAGAAGCCTCAGCAAGGTGACCTTCTCCACACTCCTGCACACACCCTGTTTCGTTAGATGGACAGTTTGTGGCTCCCAGAGGGTCATGGGGTCAGAGAAGGGCCCCCAAGATATACCCACCTATGTTTCAGATTATGGCTACTGTGCTCTGTGAATATCTTAATTAGAATTCTTGACCCATATGAGTTAAATAAGGATGCTCGTTTTTTTTTTCCAGGCTCTTTTCATAATATGTGTACTAAACTTGATAAATCTTCAAGTTCTTTTGTCAGTTGTGTATGTGGCCATCCTTTATCAATATTTTAATAAATTATGACTGCATTCGTGTACCTGTTCACCTATACTTACGCCCCATTACTCTCAGTGGGACTTAACTTTTGAATCTCAGGTGTGTTATAAGTGATTTGATTTTTCTCTTGCTGAAATACTTTAATTTGTATTATTCTATCAAGAAACACTTTCAGCACTTTCAATTGAAATGCTTAGTTTCTGGCAAACCAGATCAGCTGGCAAATTCACTTCAGAAGGTAATGTCATGTACTGGCTAAAATGTTGGATCCAGAGAATCATTCTTCACTGACTATCACTAAAAATTATAGTGTAGGGTTCATGCACTTGAGATTGAGTTTCTGAAACAGCTAATGCTCTTTGATGAGTTTTATTTTCCTTATCAAAGTATTTGTGCAAAAAGAATTTCAAGGGCCCTTTGTAACAATAACTTCATTTTTTTTCCTTCCAGTGCTGAAAAATATTAGAAATTGGTATTCAGATCTATGTTTTTTGATATTTGGCCCGGAGCTGTTTTTCCCTATGACAGGATCTAGACTGGCACAGGTGATTGTTCTCTTGTGCCTGGGAGCTTTGAGCTCTTCTTTTTAAGTCCCAGGAACCATGAAAGATCAAAGATCCCTCCCAGAGCAAGAGCCTACTGGTGTGAAGAACTGTTGTCAGGAGTTGTCCCTGACCGATGTGGGAGTAGAAGCCCTTTCTGTTTCTGGTCAGGAGAAGTTGAATTCCATTTTTTCAAAGTGTAGTATGTTTGGGTTCTTTACTAGCCTCAGGGAACTCTCTGTACCCAGTATTCTGGGTTGTTGCCCATGCAGACTGAGGGCTTCTCTCTTGGAAATGAAGTAATGGGGTCACTTGGGATGTTAAGAGTTGCCAGTGTGGGTCAAATAAAGCTGTTGGTTTCAACTAAAGTAGCCCCACTGAATCAGTGGAACTCAGGTGTTCTCATTGGTTGGTTGGGTCTAGTCTAGTTGTAATTAGCAATTGGTTTTAGGCTACAGACCTCAAGCAGTAGTGTGGCCTTTGGTAAAGAAGTCAATGCAGATTCTGTTTCTCAGTCCTTTTTAGTAGAGATAATCTTGGTTGCACTGGTGGATGAATGTGCATTAAGGAAAGGGTGAAGATAATGGACTCTTATTAATTTGAATGGGTCTTGCAGTGGATTTTGGAACGACAGTATCTTTCTGAACCAAATATCCAGGTTAGGTTTAAAGTTACTGTGTTGCAGTAGTTCTAATAATCCATAGATGCATGGTCCCAGAAGGTTGTATTGTAGCTTTCCATTTTGCACATAGCGTACCTCAGAATTCTGTCTTGATCCCAATGATGTTTAGCATCTCCATGAAACAATTGAGTGAGGCCACCTGGTGTTTTGAGATGCACTCTGAAGATCTGCTGCAATGCTCCCTTTCTTTTTCAGGTACAGCATTCAGAGAGCCTTAAATAGATGTCTGGAACTCTCTTGAAGAGAGGTGAAGGCAAAAACTGAAACTTAGTCTAGATAAGTCAGTAGTGCTCTGGGCTGGGAAGTAAGCTGAGCTGCACAGTGTATGCATCTGATCCTACTTGGGATTGCACTCCCTCAGAAAGACCCAAATTTGTAGTTTGTTATTGCCTACGCAGGTGGCATTGCTGGGCAGGACCAAAATTTGGCTGCTTGGATATTCATGTAAGCCAGGAGCTCAAACCATGTAACATCAGTACTGACGTGTTACATTTTTAACCTTTGTATGCTTAACTTGCTCTTGAAAATGAACTTTCACATAGTAGGTTCAGTGTGGTTATTCTATATGCAGAATGCTGGAAATTCCAGCACTCAGTTCAGAGCATAGCACCATTGTTAGTTTTTAACAGTAAAATCTTCTTGATGAGTTAGAAATCATTAATTGAACTCTCCTGTCATCTTTTGGTAAATCATATACTGCTATATCTAGGATTACCTTTGGTTTGTATTCTCTGGTTTAATCAGATCTGTTGATATTGCCAACAGATATTCAGAAAGGGCTTCATTGTGGCAGACACAATATTTTAGTTCATTTAAACCGTATTTGTTACTGCACTTGATGTCAGGTGTCATTCTACAGTGGTCTTAATATACCTCTTAATAGAGAGAAAATATATTTTATTTGGTTTATATTTAATGGACATAGCATTCGAGATCCTGCAGTCTTTCTGAAATGGGAAAATTACAAGTTTTGCAAGTTCAATTTTATGCAATAAATTTCATAGTATAAAGAGCCTCATTTGACAAAAGCTCAGTACTCCAAATACTGTATAGGTATTTAACATCTGAAGAACAGTGAGTGTATCCTCAGTCTTAAACATACTTGCAGTCTAAATTGCTTTGGGTCACTCTTACTTCTCCAAGTGCTATTGCTGACCTTTAAAGCCTTGAATGGATTAGGATAGCCTTCCCCAACCAAATCCCTTCCAAATGTTTAAGACAACAACTTGCATTACCCAGGAGATGTGCATACTTGCAGAAGAAATCAGGGAAGAACAGGTTTCCCTGTAAGGACAAATTTTCAAATTTTGCCGTGGAAAAATTGGAAATTTGTATCGCATTGGAATGAAAGCTACAACTAAATTCTTGTCTCTTTTGGAGTTAATGGAATGCTTTTAAGATAAGGTTTTACTCATTTGGAATGCCACCAAATGCATACTGTTAAGATTTGTGTATAGGATTCTACAGAATTAGAGAACTACAGTTGTTCCTTCATGTTCACTAGGGTTAGGAACTCAGGATCCCCACAAAAGTGGAAAACTCACAATTATCAAAATGTATGTGTGTCTGTAGGAAGGTGTGTGTGTCTGTGTGTCTGTTTGTAGGAAGGGGACCAAGGCAGGGTGGGGAGAATGAGCAGCCAGGGCCCAAACCAGGTCAGGCATGGTGGTCCTATACTTCCTCTCTCACACTCATCTCCTTCCTTGGGGGTGGAGGGTGGCATCAGGAGGGGGTCTGTGGAGCTGAGTAATTGAGCTGTGTGCCATCCCTAGGAGGAGGAGGGGGACCAGAGGTGGGTTTTTAAAGGGCTGCATGGCCTGATCCAGACCTGCAGAGAGGGAAGGTTTCCCCAGAAATGAAACGCTTAAGGTGGGGGGCAGGGGTTTGAGAAACTTGCAGATAATCGTATCTGTGAAAGTTAAACCTGCAGATGTGACGTGCTGATTGTATAACATACTGTGGACACATACTGTGCTCAAATCCAAGATTCATTTTTGCATGAGTGCTGCCATGTTCATGAAATGAGATTACTGTGCAGACAGAGGAGCTTAACTGCTTGTGGTATGCATGGCATCAAAATATGCTGTTAGCCATGTCCTTAGGATTGTGAATATATGAGACTATTCCTGTTAGTAATGCTCTGTATTTATGACAGAAATGTGCTGTCTGTTTTCATTTTTTACCTATTTTTTAGATTTGTTTTTCCCAAATAAATGGTTTTGTAAAGCAGTACAATAAGATAACTAAGTTATGAATGAACTTTGATTTAATATCACTAGAAGCAGTAAAAAATAGGTTTGAGATGAAAAGTAAGTTTTGTATATATTTTAATCCCCCCCCCAATTTTTTTTTCCTGGAAAAAAAGGAAGTATTTTTTCCCCCGTTGGTTGAACTTTTTGGAAAGTTTCACATCTTTGCATAAGCCTAATTTGCATTACTTTTAAACAGAATAGGTGTTCAGGATATGGGACTAAGACTGCTTTGGTCAGTTTGGTAAATAACCTGTGCTTGAGACTGAATGGGAGAATCATGTTGCCATGATTCACGTTTTGATAGCTTGTGGTGCTGTGGAGTAAATTAAAAAAAAAAAAGATTTGATCCTGAGTTTTTTCAGCAAACCTGGAACACTTGATCTGATTGGGCATTGCAGTGCTTCAGATTTTTTCCTGTTGGGTCATACCCGGAAAGTGTTACTGGTGGCATCCTTGTTCAGCACTGTGACTTTTGACATAGTATCCCAGAAGGTTCCATTTTGTCAGCCATGTTGTTCAGTGTCTGTTTGAAACCACCAGAAGAATTTGTTTCATATGCTCATGAATCCAGCACTATTGCTTTTTGTCACCTACCACCAAGTCAGCAGTTGTTGAAATTCTCCTTGTGATAAGTAATGGGCTGGAGGAAAGTGATTTGTCTAGATGAAGATATTTAGACTGGAGAAACATTGATGAGATTGGGTCATTACGAGGTCTGGCTCAGAGATTGGGATTCAGTCTCTTCCAGAAGGGTTTGCATTCCCTCTGAAGGTTTGGGTTCATAGTCTGAAATGCTCCTTGACTCTGCTGTTCTTGGACTTTTAGGTGGAAATAGTAGTAAGGAGTGCTCGCACAATGTGATAGGTCTGACCCTTGTGAATAGGGGAATATGATATTAGTAGTCACCCATGCCTTAGATTCATCTTGTCTTGATTGTTGCAGATGTATTCATTTGTGGGGCTAGCCTTGAAGGGTGTTTGGGAAAAGTATATAATTAATCAAATGGTAAAACTAAAGACTTTGTTAACCTATGTAAGCATTTAATTGACAAAAGATGAGGGAAACCAATAGGTCTGAAACTGTTGTGAGAAGACAATTATCACTCTGTAGCAGTGATTCCCAACCCCAGGGCATGAATAATCCCAGAGGTATGTGAATAAAATTGAATAATGGCAGAAAAAGAATAAAGTATACAGCATTTGTGGAGGATGTCACAACACAGTGCGATTCTTCATTGCCCACAGCATTGGTGTTCCTGTCCTGGAACCTAAAGGAATGGCAGGGGAAGGGGAATCATAGAGATAAAGAGAAGGGTGGCACACAAGCTGAACTTATGGCTACCATTGGCCCACAAACTTTTAAAAAAGTATTTTTCCCATGTATGTGCACATGTAGCCTTCCACCCTAGCCCTGCCCACATTAAGTGGGTTCTCAAGCCTGGTGCACATGTGTTCTTCTGATTCCCTTTCTTATGTCCCTCTTCAGAAGGAAAGAGTGCACCTGGTGGAGACATCCAGTTCTGCCCCAAATCTGTCAGGGAGGGACATGAAGCAACAGTTACTCCTCTCTGTGCCTTTGGCTGAGAGCAGAGTGGATCCTGAGGCCATAGAGTATGTCTAGGTAGGTAACAGGACATGATGGGATAGAAACGCCTGGGCAGGGTGGCTGGCCTGATACCCTACCTTTCCTTATGGGTTTGGGAATGTCCCTTCAGAGCACACAGAAGCTTTCTGATAGAGCTTTTTTTTTTACTCCCTCAAAGAAAGGACATGGTAGTGGAGGGACTTCATGGAAATAGGCTGCCAGGGGGTATGCAAGTGAAAAAAGCTTGGGAAGCACTACTCCATAGTTTCAGATGGTCTTAAGCTTTGTCACCACAAGAACTTAAATGATTTTCTGTCCCTCTCATACATTAAAATGTTTTAATAGATATCAGTATATCTGATATCAGTACAGTCATCTCGCTACACTTACAAGGGTTAGGGCCACAAGACCCCTGTGAAAGTAGAAAACCTTTGAATAACTCTAGGCCCTCTCAACCCATATTTAACAAAAAGTATGATCATCATATTCAATCCACCATGGTTTCCCTGAGGCATCAGGATTCCTTCACAAGACAGAACTGGGTGGCTGGTGGGGCTTACTGACACTTCCACTGTTGCCTCACACCATTTTTAATAGAGACTTACAAGCCACAGTTTCTCAGTCTCACGAGACTTGCAGTCCCTATGAAAAATGGCATGGGAGACAGCAGAGGTGACAGCAAATAATCCGTGAATAATGAAATCCACAAAAATGAAACCCACAAATGTGGAGGGTTGACTATATCTGTCTTTTTGTTGAGTGGTAATATAAGAACTTACTTACATACCTGTTTAAAATGTCCAAATGTGGATGAATACTGGAAATTGGTGTTAGACCCTATCAGCTAAGTGATTTGTTAGTCTGTTAAATTCTGAGAAAAACTTTTTATCTGTGTATACTAATAAAAATAAGAATTTGCAATAGCAAGCATTTCATTTCTGTTAGACTTAGCTCATATAGACATTGGTAGGAATTGGAGAGAGCCAGCGTGGTGTAGTGGTTTGAGCGTTTGACTATGACCCTGGAGATCAGGATTTGATTCCTTGCTTGGCCATAGAGCATGTCACAGAGTCTTAGACCCAGAAAACCTCGTGAAAGTTTCTCCTTAGGGTTGCCATAAGTTGGAAGTAACTTGAAGGCACACAACAGCAAGGAAGTGGAAGGTCTGAAAATCTACATTGACTCGTGTTAGAGCAGTGTAAGCCAGGTTGCTTTGATGGAAACATCAGCTTGCATTGAAAAAGGAAGACAAGGATCTAGACAAGAGGATATATTCTGGGAAACAGCATTCTTTTTCATTCAGTTAATGAAAAGGAATATTCAGTCCTTTGAATTTTTTTAAAACAAATTGCCCAAGGTGTATATTTGTTTTAAGAAAAAGAAGTAAGATTAACATCCAGTATCTTGAAAGACACTGAGAATAACTTAATCTTAACCCTTTTATATATGATCTATGCTTTATGTTGTTCTGGTTGAAAGGGGTTTCTTTTATTAATGTATCATTGTGAAATTAGCTAAATAAAATTAATTTTTAAAATAGGGATAAAGAGTTGCTGGGAATTCAGTAATTGGAGCGTATGGGAACTGACTTGTGCAAATCATTGTGTTCATGTTACTTTGATACTGAAAAACCTGCACAATGCTTTCTGGGACCTATTAAAAGTGTTGGTTTTTAATTCTTAAAGTCTTAAACAGCCTACCTGTCCCAGGAACTACCCATTTCATTATGAAACTTTCTGGATATTAGCATCTTCAGGAAAAATCCTCTTGATGGAATCATCAACTACAGAGTTCCGATGGATGAGCATGAAGAAAAGTGAAGATGTAACAGGATGTAATGAAGATGACCTTTTAATAACTAAGAATAAGTAGGCCTCTTAAGAAATACACAATGGAACACTTCTCCAATGTAGGAAACAAATCTTAAAAAAAATTCAGAGCTGAAATGAGGAAATTGCCTGTTTCCCATTTTGATAAATATTTTAGTCTTTTCAGGCAGTCACTTTCCCTTTAGCCCACCTATATCTATATACCCTTGAAGATTATTCTTGCTACTATCTATGTAGAAAATTTTTAAAATCATTCAGCCATATTTATGTGCTTAATTCTGCCGGCAAGTGGTTTGGCGTTCCTTCCTCAGAAATTTCTGTAGCTTTCATTAAAAATGAGTATGTACAGGCAACAAGCAATGCACAACTGTGTTAATGCTCTTATGTAATTGGATGTTAGTAAATTGGCCTTGCTCTTTCTACAAGTTTTGGCTCATAGATGCTCTGAATATCTTCTTCAGGGTACTGTATAACAATCGCAAGAGGAAAAGACATAAATATATACATCCCATGATGGCAAAATGTGATTTGAATCTAGACTTGTTTTAGTAAACCTTACTATGTTTGAAATGGGCTATAATACATCTTTGCACTTTTGGAGGCTGTGAAGCTTAGATTTTGCACTTGCAGGAGGAAGAATCTTGAAAAAAAGTTGTTGCATTAGAAATTATTTTGGGGGAAAAAATTTTCCTGCCTCCTTCTTAAGAGAGATTGAGGGCAAGTTAGAACATGGTATGTGCAGCCCCAGCCATCAGGTATTGTGTTGTGGGAAAGGCTTGCATCTTAACTAGGCTATGTTGCATTGCAAATGTGTAACAAACTACCTATCATTCCCTTAACAAGTATGCCCTACCACATGGAGTTGTTTCCTACCTGCATGTTTGGCAAGGCAGGAATAAAATTACCAAGAGACTTGTAGAGCTTGCCCTTGTGTTGGATCTTATTTTGTTTTACAATTGGTAGGTAGGTAGGTAGGTAGGTAGATAGGTAGATAGATAGATAGATAGATAGATAGATAGATAGATAGGCTATCTGTCTCTCTGTCTGTGTGTCTATGTGGAGAAGTTTATATTTGCTTACGTTCTCTGTTTTCCTCTTTCTGTAGGTACATAAAATATTCGTTTGTTTTTTTAGATGTCATTCTCACTTTGTTAAATTCAGTGTACTTAATCTAAATGTGCATGGGAACACTGACTTTAGAGTGTTATCCTATGCATATTTTCCTGGACACAAATACTACAGTGTTTGTGGGTCTTATTCGCAGGTAAGCATGGATAGACAGAGCCTATATTAGCAGAACAACTGGAAGTGAGCAACAAGGAAATGTAGAACTGGCTCAATTTCACTGTTTTGGTTGTCTGTTAAATTAACAAATTTTAATTTGGCTGTTTTACTGTTCACTAGGCTAAAAAAAGGGTGTGATATCCAAAGATGGTTCCTGTATCATGGACAGATGGTTCCTGGTTAAGAATAGGCTATATGCATTCTCTACTCTCTGCAGGTGAGGGGCCTGGTAAAATGGTTTGTCCTGGGAAGCTTATGCCTGGATGGTTTTTTGATGGCTTTTGTGGATTGACATGGTGTAAGATGACTAGTGCTCTTACTGGTAACCTGCTTGGTCTCTGGAGTACAGAAGTGATCTGGTATATTAGCCTCATTGACCCAAATACTTTTTCCTGTATTGTAGAAAAGTTAATTTTCTTTTGTGTTCTGAGGGTTTGAAAGTAATGAAACAGATGGGATGATAGCTAGGAAGCAAATGATGGAGAACTCTAGTGAAACATTCCCATGGGTCAGATGCTGATCCAAAGCCATGTTAGTGATGACAAAGAATCTTTCTTAGCTGTCGTTGTTTTTCTGTAAGTGTTGTTCAGAAGAGCTGTTCCAAGTTACTCTCAGCTGGAAAATGGGAGTCCAGCTGTTACTCTACTGATAAAATCACTCACATTCATTTTGACTTGAATGATGTAGGTATTTCAGAATTGGTGTGAATGGTCTCAGGGGCTCTCCAGTTACTTTGGAATAGCTTTCAGTTTGTGCATCCTGAGAATATGGATTGGATCATTTGCAGTGTTGAGTCCCACCAGTGTAACCCTAATACGTGCCCTTCCTTGCTTTTTAGATCTGACATGCAGGGGCTTGACAGTTGGCTTACTCACATAGGAAATGCCTTATTGTTGGAGAGGGATATTCTAATAACAGTGAAGGAGACTCTGCATAAGGTATCACCTGAGCTAAAAGTATGAAGTGTTGGGAAATTGTTGAAGATAGACAAAAAGTACTTGAGGAAAAATTTGAAATACTTTCAATTAATAATAATGTGTGTCAAACCTGGGTTTTCTGGATTACTTTAGCTACATAAAACATATCAATAATTTAGCATATGACAGTTTAATTTTTGGGATATATATTAGATTTCCAGTGAATCATTTTTGTTTCTGTATTTTAAAAGGTCTTCCAAGGTAACTCTTACAAGGTAGTCTTTGCATGTTGATTCAACTTTTTTTTGGTGGAACTTATTCCCAGGAGAGCTAAAGTAAGATTTCATCCTCAATAATATAAATGCCTTAATTCTGAACAAGCAAAATTATGCATGTATCAGATACTAAAGATCTGACAACCACTGTCCCTGTGCTACCTGAACACATGTTTTTGTTATTGGAGTAATAGAAATTGAGAAACAGCAATTTTATGTGGAGAACATGTTTTAAGTAAGTGAAAGGAAGTGGATTATTTAGATAGAATGAGTAGAGTCAGGGAAAGAATATTAAGAATTGGCAGCATGTTTGTATATAAAATTACATTTGCACGGGAGTTAACATTTTTCACTGGCAGATTGACTTGACATAAAAATCATTATAGTACCCATTTTAAGTGAATAAAATGTTATCTTCATTGAAAGGGGCTTCATAGTTTCATTTTTTTTTTTTTTTTTGGTGGTGTTACCCTAGATCTTCAGTGCTTTTATTGAAAAATGTAGAAGATATATATGTTTGTTTTTTAAATTTAATTGATTTTTTCTGGTTTTCTGTGTAGCCTTTACAGCTGTTGTCACAAACAGTGCTTCAACATTGCTGGTTTAAAATCATGATTTTCTCTGTTATAAAATTTGCTTTTAGAGTAACATAATGGAGCAAATAATAACAGTTGTGTCCCAGACTTTCTTAAATGAAAATGGTCTGGGTTTTGAAATTGGGACTGTGTAGTCGCTTTGATGGTTAGCTTTGTGGGGTTAAAGATAGCAGGACTGCAAACTTCTTGGTTTTCTTGGATGTCTAAAAAACTAAGTATCGTGGAGGATGGTGTACTCGTGGATATTTATCTGGATTATCTTTTCAGGTTAACAAGGAACTGTTTTTTAAAGTTGATTTTGATTGTGCGTGGAACATCCTGCTGGTAGATTCCTGCTTTGTTCCATGGGCTGCTGCAAGATTCAGTTTCTTTTGTATTCTAATAGCTATGTGAAACAGTCAGAAGAGGCTATACTGAAGATGTTGCTGCACATAAATGATGCTGTCTTCTAGCTTATTAGTAGCTTCCAGTTTCAGGAAGTAGTGGAACTTCTGAACTGTTGTCAGATAGCAGTTTAGGTTAGATAAGGAGGAAGGCTGATGAATAATCCAGAGTGGATGAGAGTATTGCTTTGAAAGTTCTGGAAATTCTTGATGATTTTAGCCTGGTGGTTCTTAACTTTTTCTGTACTGGAGAATCTCCCGTAAATATATATAATTTGTTATAATATAATTTGTTGGTAGGGACCTCCAAGACTTAACTCAAGGTTTAAATATTTAAATGTAGATTTAAATATTCAAATATTTATTTTAAAATTCAAATATTTCTAAAGCTTCTGGAGACTTGGATTCATATCCCTGCTCAGACACTGGCTAACCTTGGGTAAGTCACATTCTCTCAGCCTCAGAAAGGCAAAGGCAAACCCCCTCTGAACAGATCTTACAAAAAAAAAATCGTGTGATAGGTCCACCTCAGGTTTGCCGTAAGTGATTTGAAGGCACACAGTAACAAAGTGCCACTGATGCGGAGGTTCTTTCTAGCCATCATATCTCTTCCCTTTGAAAACTGACCTACGGCGAACCTATTGTGGGGGCTTTCTTGGCAAGAAATGGGATTTCTTCGTAAACAGCTCCTCACACTTTTGTGAGGAAAATAGATTTCATCCTGGGAATCTGTTGTTATCTAGCAGTCTAGGAAGAAGTGGTTCCACATTGGGTCTGTAGCATAGGTTATGCTCCTGTGCTACAGGGGTAATATAGTGGCATACTGTGACTGCAAAAACATGGTGGTCTGCTATCATTGATGTTGGCCTCCATTTTTGTACATAGATTCCATCCTGTGGTGTTTGTGTGAGAGGCAGATAGCGGGCATAGCATTCTGCAGTAAACCACAGCAACTCTTGATGTTTACTTGGCACATGTTTTTTTTTCTGTCAGGAAAGAACCTTTCCTGCAACAGTGGCACAGCTGTTGTGGTCATTTTACTCACCTGTCCTTATTCACTTCTGTAATGTTTATTCACCTTTGTAGTGTGGTCAATGCTGTCTCTTGCATTTGGTTCTTTAGCATATTCTTTTTGAAAAAGATTAGATTTGGTGATGTCAAAATATTGTAGAGGAAGTATCTTGCTGTTATCATTGATATTGAGATAATTAGATGTTTCTTTCAGAGTTGATGCTTTTAATGGAATATAATCACTTCCGCATACAGTGCATCATAGAAGACCCAAATGCATATTTGAGGTTATGCTGATATTTAGCTGATTTTGTAAATGTGTCTAATTTCACTGGATTCATTCTGGACACCGATTATCACAGTGCTACAGTTGCTTGAATGAAAATAACAGTTTTAGTATGTGAGGCATATAACAGCAGAAAATATAGCAAATGCAAGTAGCCTGTTTAGTTAAAAAGAGTAATCCAGAATTGAGAAAGTTCCTTTATTATGTCACTTATTCTTGTTTTGATGATTCAGCATCTGTTTTAGTGCTGCTGAATACTTTAGTCCAGTAGTAGTGCTGCAGTTTTACCTGCAGTATGAGTTTACTGTTTTCATTTGCTTCTATTACTGGTTGTCTTTTAATATTCTTAAGTAGGTTTAATAATCAGGATGATAACTTTTCAGTTTATGACTGAAAAGGAAAAATAAGATTGTGATTAAGTTGTACAAAGACAAACCCATTGAAATTGAAGGGACTTAAGTCAGCCATTATTACTTTAAGTCCAGTTGGGCCTATTCTTAGTAAGAGTAAGTTTGGTTCCATTTCAATGTTGATAGGTATTGCAGTTTATGTAGACCTTTGTCTAGTGCAGTCTCTTCTAGTTTTTGCTGTGTTTCATGGAGTGAATGCAATTAGTTGCATATTAACTTGGGAGTAGGTCCAATTGTTTTTAATGTGGCTTACTAGAATTGCAATAAAATATTCAGACTGCTCAGCTGAGTTGAAACAGATGAACATTGTGTCGATTACTGCTAAGTATATTTTGATTTATTTAATAATATTGCTAGTTACATACATAGCTAATAAGATATTTGTGAGAATTTGGGAATTGCTTTTCTATATAGAATATTTGTCTTTTTGATGGGATGGAAAACCATACCAATGTGGGTGGTGATCTTTAATTGGCCAGTAGGAGACTGACTGTTGTTACTCCTGACTAGAGTAGACCCATTAAATTATTGTGTTTTGCTTATGTGTTGGTTAACCATTCAGTGATCGAATGGTTCTGCTCTAGTTGAGACTAACATACGAGAAGCTTGCCTGCATCTTTTATTTCTTTGAAAATGTATTTGTAAGTATTTATTCCATCTGAATTTGATTTCTTCCTTTCATGCAATACAGACCACTAAAGTTGATAAAAATCAATAATTTCTTTTTTAAAAAGTTCAAAAAAACAGTTTTTTTAAAAAAAAGCTTTTAAATTTTATTAAAGCAATTGGAGAAAAAGGAGCCTTGGTCAAAGATGTTGTAATGAATATTAGCTATACAGCTTATTTTATGAATGTGTTAATCAAGTTTATCAAAGTAGGTGATTACCTGATCAATCCTATTGTGCAGGCGGTATACATGAAGTATGCTTTCTCTGTATACATATATCTCTTGTCTCTATAAGTGAAATGATAAACCAGGTCAGTGAATAGACAGTTTGAGCAAGTGGTGTATATCTGAAAAACTAGGAAGAATCTGGATGTAAATGCAAGGGGTCTGCATTTTTTAAGAACTGAAAATTAATCTGAAAGCAGTTTAGAGTAATTAGCGTGTGCCTTCCTTGTAATGTAATACACGTTTCTGAATGTACATTAAGGCTGCATTAAGTAATTATGTACTTCTGCTAAATATGACTATTAGTTATTCATCTGTTCCTCACTAGTTATTTAAACTATGATTTAATTCATTAAAGTTGTCTTATTCAGAGAAGTGATTAAATCAGCTTGATTCAACTCAGATCAACCTAATCCTTTGTCAGGACGGTGGAGCTGGTACACCAAACTTTCAACTCTGGTTTCTATATTATTCTACTGTCTGACCCCAGTTGCTTCATAAATGGCAAATGTGTGTGAGTAATAAGGAATTTACTGTAGTAAAATGATAGCACAAGGCATTTCATCACTTCCACATGAATAGTCCAGGCTACCCAGAGAGATAAATCATAAATATAGCTATTTGATTAAGTATAAAGTATGACTTTTGTGTGTGTGTTTATACGTATATGTATATTTATATGCATACACACACACACAAGACACACACACATACATGTATAAAATTTTTATTTTGAAGCCAAAATCAGTACATTTCTGCTGATTCCAACTCCATGCAAGAATTGCTTCTGACTCTGCAGCCCTGCTCTTTTTTTATTCTGTTTGAAATCTTGTGTTTTAACTTTGATTTCATTTAACTGTGGCTGCAGATTTTTGTCCCAAGCCAGGTACAGAATACTATGTCAGTCTGGATTTTTTGAGAGACTTCACATATTTATGTTGCAAGCAAAGTTTTCTGGTATCAGTTCTAATACTTTGGGACACTTGATACTTAGATTCCTTACTCTGTGCTATTGTATGATGATCAGTATTTTTGTTTTTATGTATTAAATATATGTATCCCGCTCTGAGTGAAAGATCTCAAGGTGGCTTACAAAAAGCATTAAAACAAGTTACACAATTTAAAACAGTAAAATAATTAAATGAACGGAAAACACATTAAACTGCAGTAATCAGTTAAACAGATTTAAAAGATTTAATTTGTTAAAAAACTATATATTTAGGATGAGTTGAGGCCCAAAGGCTTTGATGCATGACTTCATAGTTGATAAAGCTATTTTAGCAGGATTGTACCAGCTGAGATGACTTGTGCACATATCCATCTTAGAAAATTAGAAGGTCTGACAGATGAAATAGACAAGGAATGGGCTCTCTTGAACCATTTTCTTCAAAAACTAAAAATACAAAACCAGTTGACTAACTCACATATCAGTTTAGATGAGAAATTTAAACTAGAAATGAGGTAACAAACTATATAATAAGAAAGAGAATGTAGGAGGTAATATTGAAGTGTGATTTAGTAAGAGCAGAGAGCATCTTTAGATACGATAGATCAGGAACAAATAATTAGAATCTTTTTAGAAGTATGATTAAGATAGAACTATGAATTTACTATATTCTAGGAAGGGATGGAGGAAGATCCAATGATACTTATAATAGCTACTATGTAATGTAAACATTGCAGTTATTTATTAAATTTTGTTGTATTTATAATAAAAAGAATTAAAAAGAAAAAATTCATTGTATGCATTGCTAAGTGAGTTTGCCTTCGTGTAATTTAGTACTGTGTTAATGCATGAGGCATCTGTATACAGGTGTTGTTGGTCAACCATCATTAATTTTTACATCTAATATATAAAAGTCAAAGTTTGTGTGCTTGTCTGTGTCAGCCAAAGACGTCATATGATTGGCTGTGTCAGGTGAAGACCTTGTATGATTGGCTGTCCAGGAAGATTCTGTGGAATCCTAGGGTTTGCAATTTAGGGAGGGGCCTTTAGAATTCTCAGCTGGAGAACTCTTGAGCTTTGCTGGTTGCTATGGAGATGAGGCCTAGCAGCAAGGAGGAGGGCAGTGTATTCCCTCAGGAACCCAACCTCTGCATGTTAATAACTCTGAATACAGATTGAATTGGGGAATATGGGGAAAAATTACAGGTACTGGACAAGACAGTTTGGGGAATTAGAGACACAGGATCTCAAATTTTTCTAACAAATATTACCTATGAAAAAATAAAATCCCGAGCAATGCTGCGTGTATACACTGGTTACTTGATAAGAGAAAGGCCTGAGCTGTTCTTTCCACAGTTAAATATGTGATGATAACTGGGAGAGGCACTGCTCTTTCCTTTTTCTCAGTGTCCAACTCTAAACAGTCATTTTAGTATGTAAAATTAACTTTGCCGTACCTTTGAAAACTGCAAAGTTAGATAATGCAGATGTCCTGCTCTGTTCTTCATAAATGATTGTAGAATGTCTGTTTGGTATTATGCGTGCTAACAGTATTAATAAATCTTCTGTAGTTAGGACACAAGTGTCATATTTGGATTTTGAACAAGAATTTCAGATACAGTTTTACAGATTAATGAGAAGTCATGACTAAAAAGAAGTTTGATAGGAATTTAATATATGAAGGAGGAAAGTTTCTTTTGTGTATTGGTACATGCTGCTTTGAAACTTCTGAAATTTATATCTTGAGTAGAAACTGGAGAGCTCCAAATTCATAAAGCTGTTTTCCTAGAAGTGTAAGATTCATGAGACTTTCCTCTTCTCAAAATGAAGAATTTTACCTGTTTCAAAAATGATAAACTTAGAGTGTGTAAATAGAAATACTGGTTTAGAGTCATAAAGGGCACACATAATTTCTGCCTGAATTGTATTTTAAAAATAAGAAGTGTATTTCATGATCCTGTTAACTAGTGAGTTAAAATTAAATAATATCCAGAATCTTCAGCTGTGCAACAATCTACAAATTAATCTGTCTGGGCTTTGAGTTCAGAAATAGACCACTGTACAAAGCATGAAAGTCTTAAATATATCTTCTAAAGCAGCTCAGCAGTTTTTATATCTGTAGTACTGATGTTCTTGTTCAATAACTTGTTTTTAAAATATCTGCCATTTAAAATGTCTATCAAGGAGACAAAGTATTTTTTTAAAAAACAATCTTTACTACAAAGTTGGAGAATGTAATAGAGATGGAATCACACTAGATATGAATAACTGAAAATATATGACAAATCAAATTACAGCTTCATGGTTTCTGTGTTTTGACAGAGAGTTACTCTGATAGTGCAGTCCTATACAAATGCTATGGAAAGTATTTTAATTTTTTTGCATCTTGTCTTTACACAGTTATAGTGATGACACAACATCTTGTCACAGATCACATCAGTTGTGCATTTGTATTACAATACCAATATTTAGATGTGAAGAAGCCTGATGAATACTCTTAACTTGCAAATGGATACAAGATGAATTTGAAGACATTCTTAACCCTACCTTAGAGCTATATATGGTGCTTCCAATTCAGTTTGGATTCCATTTGGTGATTCATTCTGATTCAGTTTGATTTCAGTCCAAATCAGTTCAGACCTAGTTTGATCTGGATTCCATATTCATATTGAGATTCAGAAATCTGGATCACCATTCTTCTTTTGTTGACTTGCATTCAGAACTAAACATGGCTATAACTTGTTTTTTCACACATCTGGAAAATATTTGAAGACGTGGTGGACCCTAACAAGACCCAGGAAATTTGAGGAAAATATTTTCAGTGTTTTTTCATACTATGCACATAAACAAAACAAGCATACTCATAGGAGTTGTTGACACCTCGGTCTCAGCAGTTAATGCTGCTCCCCCCCCCGGCACTCCCCTGCTACAAGGAAACTTTCTTATTGTAGCTAAAGTGCTCACAGTCTTGACAGTTGAACTTAACTGGAGAAGAGCAAATACGATAAGACACCAGGCACACACGGAGTAGTGCTTGGCAGAAATGGAGGGACTAAGCATTAGTCTTCAGATGCTTTTCACTTCTAGAGTCAGGATGGGAAGCGTAGACCATCAGTTAGCTGTTTAAAGTTTAACTGATCAGATAATGGTATCAAATGACCGCTTACTTGAGTAAAGAATGTTTTTGCTTTATTCTCTCAGTAGCCCGCTTGGTGAGATCCTCCTACTGAATTGCCCCCCAGAGGATTTCATGATGTGGCCTACTGCCAGAAGTTGTCATGTCATGGCTTCATACTTTCCTCATGTCCATATTTGCCTGGGTATTCAGCACTCTTTCTTCCTGTCCTGTGGGTCTTGCCCTGCTATGTGTGGTGCTGAGACTTGTACTACCAAAGCTCATAGATAACCACCCAAAGGAACCCAAACAAAAGATTAAGATAGATTATTAAACAAGACAAAAAGTTGAGAAATCAAAGGATGCTCAGTTGACAATTGGCAGCCACTCAAACCCTTATCTGTTTCTGTAATCTGTGGCTAACGGCTGAATCTAGTAAA
This sequence comes from Iguana delicatissima, assembly GCA_948472985.1. NCBI lineage: Eukaryota > Metazoa > Chordata > Lepidosauria > Squamata > Iguanidae > Iguana > Iguana delicatissima. The sequence goes on from CAOKZL010001805.1 coordinate 260,783, forward strand.
CAAAGAGGTTACAGATAATATATAATATCAATGATCTTATATAGTCTCTCTGGTATCAGATCTGTGGCTTGAGGATGCAGGTGCATTTCTTGTCCTAGATTATATTACAGCTATCAGTGAGCAAATCCTAGCTCCCCTCTACTCTCTCATATCACACCATGTCTGCTTTCTCCTTACATGGTCGTGTTGGAGGCAAATTGTCTGGCTTTTTCCCTGCCTGTTTGGTACCCAGATTTTGTGAGTTAATATATTTGGGTTCTTAATTCTTACTCTTGTATTCTTACTCTTGTGTATCTGTCTTTAACCATCAGTGCCACATTTACTAGTAGTTTATGCAATATCATTGCATATAGAAATCTTCACATTTTCTTGCAAGTAGTAAAAGGTGAATCTCTTCCTTTATGTTCAAAAGACCTGGAGATTAACATTTGTCTGATAGTAGCAATAGCATTGACATTTCTGTAGACCCGCCCTTTTCTAGTCTCACTTGTGGCAAATTGGAATACAGCAACCTCAGATAGACCTGTAGTTGAGTTTTTGAAGCCAAAACAGCGGAAGAAAGAAAGAGGAAAAAAGATATAGCAGCATCTTTAAGACTAACTGGTTTTTATTTTCACGCAAGTTTTTGTAGATACAGACTCACTCTTTCAGGTGCAGTATAGAGTAATAATAAATGCTCAAGTATAAACCATATTATCACAGTTGTGGGAATAGTATGGAATGTAATAGGATCCAGAAAGATGCAAATAATGATTGTTGCCCTATTTTTTCAAAGGACTACATAATGTGACATTGGTCTTTCAGATCTTTACAGTGGTCAGTTAGTGTTGATGTGTGAAAGTACCCTATTTTCTGGTGTATAAGATGCACCAGCATATAAGACACAACACATTTATACACCGACAAAGACAATTCTCCAGTGTATAAGATGCACTGGTGTATAAGACGCACCGCATTTTCAAACATTATTTTTTGGGGGGGAAAGTGAGTCTTGTACGCCAGCAAATTGGGTAATAAATCTGCTTACCAAAAGTCAGTTTCTCAGGGTTCAAAACTCTCTGAGGAGATTGCTTTTGTTATATGTGCTGTAGCAAGGACTCTGTGTAGTGGGCTGTCTTTGTTCATATCTCTGCTAGTGGATTGGAATATATAAATATAATTTAGCAGTTTCCTTTTCTCGTCCTCCTTTGTAATTTCCTTCTTCAAGGACTGCAACCTGTAAATCGCTTACTGTGTGTCCAGGAAGGTTGAAATGTTCAGCAACTGATTTTTGTGTATTGCCATTTCAGATGTCAGATTTGTGCCCCAAATTTGTATAGAGACTGTCTTGTTTGTCTGACGTAGAGTGTAGAGAGACCTTGGGAGTGTAGGTTGGAATATATCACATTGCAGGAAGAGCAAGTAAATGTACCTCTATTGTAAGTGATGTAGTTGATCCCTGTGATGTTGTTCCAAGAGTAGATGTGAAACAGGGTTAGCATCTGGGTTTGTGGCAGGGTCTTGGTCCTGTATTACTATCCATGTTACGTATCCTGTTGTAAGTGAGTAGTTGTTTAAAGCCATTTCTGCACTACACTGTTATAGTGCTATTATTCCACTTTTAACATCTGCTGTAATTGTGAGGTTTGTAGTTTACTGAGGCAACTGAGGTAAGTTTTCTGAGCTCTCTGGTTAATAGTTCTAAGTGTCCCTCCTTAAACTCCAAATCCCAGGATTCCATAGGATGTTGAAAGTGGAATAAAAGCACTATAACAGTATAGTGTGGAAACGGCCTAGACTTGGAAGATGACTGTAGGCCAATAAAGGCCTGCCTTCCAGAGCCTGTGAGAGGACTGTGTTATTCTCTAGAACTGATTGTAGCTCGTTATGTTACTCAGTTACACTAACAGACACATGAGGTGTCTATTTCTGTATATTCTATCTTGTCTTCCTACTGATCTTAAAATAGTCGGATTTGTCAGGTCCTCACCTAGAGATATTGGAGTGTTATAGGACAATTGAGTTATCAAATCCAGAGATTGACCAAAGTGAGGGCGGGGATGTGAGGGAATAATGGCATATACTCCACAGTGAAAAAGTCAATTGAGAGTAATTGTTTACTTAAAGATTAACAACCTTCTGTCTTCCTTCCTCAAAAATCTAGCTTTTTACGCTTCAAGAAAGAGCTTATGTCAAAATGTGTTGGGAAATTTACCAAAAAAAAAAAGTATTCCATCTAATTTGTTCCTTGTTCCTTACATGAGTAATATAATCCAGATACAGGAGTGTCTTGTAGGTGTTTCAGATGGTTATGGTGAAATGACCTGTATAACAAGAAAGCTAGATATTTATTCATTCATTCATTCATTCATTCATTCATTCATTCATTCATTTATTATATTTGTAGGCCATCTTTCTCCTGGAGCGGGATCCAAGGCGGCTAGCGCTTAACTTGTACTTAATGGGCATTATGATGCATTTGTGAGATTAGAATATAGTATTTAGATTTGCTTCCTGCATAGAAGTTTATACATTTGTCTCTTGGTTAATAATATCTAGTGGATGCAGTTGCTTGTTCAGAAAAATTGTTTTACTGGAAGTATTTTTGCCTCCACTTCACACATTGTTAGTGATGGGAGAAATGACATGGCAACATGAATGTTACTAAAGAGGAGTGAGTGGAAATTTATTTGATCAGTGTATCAGTTATATTACTTGTTCTTAAACTTCCCAGAATATAACATCTAATTATAACCAAGTTTCTTAACATGGTTACGATTCAGTTGACCCTAATAGCTACACTTGTATAAGCAGTGGTAGCATGGCACTATTGACCAGGGCAAAAAGGGCACAGTGTTGGCCTTGATAAGACAAAGAAGGTCCTCTCCATTGCTGTCTAGAATGGAAACTGGTGGCCCTAGAGCAGCCTAGTTCCTCAGTGCCTGACTTCTGGGTGGGTTCTTGAAGTTAAGGGCACTCTGGGATTTTCCAAGGCAACCTTCCTGTAGTGGTGATTCTTAACCTGTAGTCCATGGACCCCTGGGGCATCCCAGTGACCTCACAGAGGGGCCGTGAAGGCTTGAAGAAATGTTTACTTTAAGAATAAGTGTATAAACCATTTGAAAAATGTAGAATCAGAACTCGGAATACAGGTTTGAGCTATTAAGCCCAATATAACAAGACTGGAATATATCCATATTGTTTAGTTGTTGGATAGTTGAAAGGCTTTTAAGAGTTTTAGTTGTACTGTTTTTAAACTGTATTTAAAGTGCTTTATTTTTAGTATTGTTACATTTCAACGTTGACCCTTTGTATTTTTTTTTACTAAATTATACTTTTTTTAAATCTGCAAGCTGCCTTAATTATTTGTTGTAGAGAGTAGAAGGGTTATAAATAAATATGATGTTATACTCATAATTGAGAAGTAAGAGGATAACAAAGCAAGAAGCTTAAAACAGGTGTGAGATTACTATAATTTTAGTAGATTATCCTGATTGAGATGCAGGATACCACTCTCCTAGAGCTAAATACAGGGAACCATCTTCTATAAAGATTTGTCAATCCCTGCTCTGTAGCAACACCATGACAATAAAAATATAATTGATATTGGGTATATATGTAAATGGCTAATTTCCTACTTCAAAATATTCTCTTGTGCTTTGTTCTTTATGTCGAAAAGCAATCTTTTAATTCAGTCACCTAATACAATGTGCCAATGAAACACAATATGTATTAATCCCTAAAGCATTGTCACATGCTTACAATATTGAATTATTTGCTTTCATTGTTCATCCCTCAGTGGAATTAAACATTATTAATGGGTTTCATCCAGATTCAGAGATGTGTAATGGTACTGGTAGTAATTTTTCTTCCCACGGCACTCCCCCTGCACCCAGCTTCCTGAAGAAGCCATACCAAGGGTTGTGGATTTTGTTGAATTCATAAAGTTAGGGCTGGAATGAGGAAGAGAGGGAAGCCCCCTCCACAAATCAGGATTCAGGCAGCTCCTGTGATCAAGAGTTCCTAAATTAGCCTTTAGCTATTTTTAAGACGTATTTAAATCTGGTTGTAAAAGCCTGGTTAAAAATAATCCTGATTTTAAGGTAGTGTAAATGAAGGCATGAATAATTGTAATACGTATTGCATCTGTATTCGGTCTGAATCAAATTTAGGTCAGATTAGATGGGCATGGATTCAGTTTTATGAGATTTGCAATTATATGTTTTATTTTAATATGTGGCTACTTTATTTTGAACATGGTATGAGAGCCAGACTAGTGTAGTGGTTTAAGCATTGGACCACAGCCGTGGAGACTAGGCTTCGGTTCCCCTCTCAGCCATTGGAAACCCACTGGGTGACCTTGGGCACTTCACATCCCCACAACCCCAGAAAACCTCTTGATAGGTTCACCTTAGGGTTGTCATAAGTTGGAAATGACTTGAAGGCAAACAATAACAATATTGGCATGTATGTATATCATGAGATATCTTGGAGATGAGACCCAAGACTAAACACTATTTTATCCACTGTCTGACCTTGTTTTGTCTAAGTAAAGATGAAGAACAGAGCCAGAGGAGATGGTAGGCAATAAATAATCTTTTAAATGCCCCTGTTCTTTTTCTCGCCCTGCTGTTATTCTCCAGCCTCTTGTCTTGTTCATTTGTTAGTGGTATGTGCAAAATTCGAGGCTAGAGAGGAACTGGCGATCTGTAAAATGGTGGGAATCCATGGCTTCTGCCATTTGACAGATCCTAATGTCGCTCTCTCCAGTCTCATACCTTTTGCATCTCTCTCTAGCCTCCCATTTGTCTGGGGAGCCTGACAGCCACTTGCTTCCACTTTGCATGGGAGTACCTCAGCTGCTACCTTGAAGGCAAAAGTGGGCGGCTAGTGGCAAAAAGTTTTTGATTTCAGATTTCCAGATAAGGGAGGCTCAACCTATTTTTCTGTCCTTTTAAATACATACTGTAGTGTTTAGCAGTTACAGGAAATGTGCTGGTGTTAGATTTTTCTGTCCCAGAAAAAAAAGTTGCCTTGGTAACATTAATATCACATTGTACTTTTTCAGAACTGAGAGAGAAAGTTTGATATATTTGGAAATGCTGAGTTGGCAAGTGAACATAAGGGTAGCTTTATTGAAAATGAGAGAAAGTTCGAAAAAATACTTTGTAGTTAGTAGATATATGTGCAGGATTACTCCTACACTTCAGATAAAGTATAACTTTCACTGCTGTCTTACTCAAAGTCTCAAAGCTTTGGAAAGGAGTAAGAAATTCTGTTCTTCTTCGTGGTCTCTGTACCTCATACATTAGGAGCTTTTGCGCCTGCGCGGTAGCATTCGGAAGATTCTAGAGCTCGTTAGCTTTGGCGGGAACCCCTCCCCCACGCCGGTGCTGCGCATGCTCCTCCCTCTGACTAACAGTCTCTCCTCAGTTCTTTCTTGTCCGCCTCAGCGTACAGAAGGTTCTGCTTGTTGGCTTGCTTTTCTATTCTGCTTTTGGTGTTTTTTCAACTTCGGATTTGGCTTTTGACTACCCCTCTCGGATTTCGGACTTGGCTTTGTACTTTCTCGATTGGTTTTGACCTTTTTCTGGCTTTTGACGACGATTTCGGATCTCGAACTGTGTTTGGCGTTCTCGGACTCTTGCTTTCTTTGCCTTGCCTCCGGTTTATGTCGGCCCTCTTCAAACGCTGCGCCTCCTGTGGAAGGAAGGTCGCTCTCTCTGACCGACACTCTAAGTGCCTAATTTGTTTGGGTGAGGGGCACAACGTTCAGGCCTGCCCTATTTGTAGAGAGTTTAAACACCAGATTCTCCGTAACAGATCGGCAAGGCTTAAATCCCACTGTTGGGAGGAATCTCTTCGCGTCCAGAGACCCGAGACGATGGCCGAGAAACGCCCGCCCTCTTCTTCTTCTTCGGCAGCAGCGGGGGCTGCTGTGCCCTCGACCTCATCGGTATCGGTACCAGGCTCGGTACCGATAATGAAGTTGCCAAGGATACCGAAGATCTCGGCAACTCGGGCACGTGAGGACCGTGCGGGCTCGCAGGCCTCAACCTCCTCCTCTGGGCCGCTTACCGCGGCGCAGAAGAAGCGCCCCGCCACCGAGGGCGTGGGGGAGAAGAAGAGAAAGGAGAAACGGCGCTCTCCACCGATGGTGGTGCGACCCCCGACTCCACCACCCACCCAGCCTGCCGAGGAATCTGAACCGATGGAGCTCCCTGAGGAAGAGGAGCCTCCGGAGGAACAGGAAGTCCTCGAGGTGTCAGACGAGGAGCAGTCGTGCAGGCCTCGCCCCCTCAACCGCCCGAGCTGATCGCGGAGATCACTCCGCCGAGTCACCGTCCACCCTCGGCAGAACGCCGAGAGGAGGCTGTGGTCAGGCAACGCCCAGCCCCTTGACGCGACGAGTCCCGCTCGCCGGAGCAGCGGGCCAGGCCTCCATCCCCGCGATATTGGGAGATGTACCTGGAGAGGCGTCGCTCGGGCGAGAGCGCCTACTCTCCTGCCTACCTAGGAAGGTACACCCAGGAGCAGGTGTGGCACGAGCCGACCGGCTCATACTATTCTTATTCGCCGTCATACAGGGACTGGTACCATCCAAATCCAAGGTACTGGTCACCTCGTCGCCGGTCTCACTCGCCACCGCTTGAGGCTCACTACCCCCGCTATGAGAGGTCACGGCTGCGTCGTTCACCGAGTCACCGTCGGTCCCGGGACCCCTCACCCCGCTACAGGGCTGTTTCTCCACCTCCGCGGAGGACAGCCACATCTACCCGCCCGATGCCACAGCCCACAATGGCCCAGCCGCCAGTAGCTGCGACTTCTACCACGCAGGCGGCACACCGTCCTAGACCCACGGTTGTGCCCCTGCAGGTGACTCCGATACCGGCCACGACATCGGCCGCACCGGTACCGACGCAGCCTGCAGCTCCAGCTGTTACCCTGGCACCCCCGACCCGTGGGGCGGCCGAGGAGAAGGAGGAGGAGAGGTCGCCATCACCATCCGGCGACTCTTACGACTCTGACTCTGACTCTGCTGAGCTCACCCCTTCTTCTCACGAATCCCCACCGCTGGGGTTCGGGGAGTCAGGCCCGGAATCTCACCGGAGGACGTCCGCCAGTTTTCTGTGATCCTCCTCCGGATGGCCACAGCCCTTGACCTAAAGGTGACCGAACCTGCTCCACAAGCCCAGGACCCGGTCTTCCAGTACTTGGAAGCCCGCCCACCATCGACCGCACCGCTGCCGTTCCTACCAACCCTGGTGGAAGCGATGAAGCAGCCGTGGGCGAAACCGGCGTCAGCACAGCCTATCCCAGATAGGCTAGAGCGTCTCTACAGGACCCAGAAGGAGAACACGGAGTTCCCCTTCAATCATCCTGTACCGAACTCTATTGTGGTCGAGTCGGCTCAAACGAAAGGAGGCAACCGAGCGCATACCACCCTTCCGGACCATGAAGGATGGAAGCTCGATGCCTTTGGCCGAAGGTTCTATTCGGCATCGTCCCTGGTGGCCAGGACGGTGAACACGATGGCATGCCTTGCGGCCTACCATCGGAACCTCTTTGACCGACTCGCTCCACTCCTTGCTGACTTGCCGGAGGAGTCATGCGCCTCAGCCACACAGATCTTTGACGAGGCCGTTGCGGTGGCTATACAGCAAATCGCCACCTTGAGGCACGCCGTGGAGGCTACCTCGAGGATGATGGTGCCGTAGCCCTGCGACGCCATGCGTGGCTCCGGTCCTCTGGGCTTCAGGAGGACAGCCGTCGACGGATTGATGATCTTCTGTTCGACGGCAAAGGGCTTGTCCACACCTCCACCGACGAGGCCATGGACCACCTCGTCAAGGCCCGGATGACAGCGAAGAAGATGGGTATTAACCAGCCTGCCCAGTTTCGCCGCTCTTTCCAGCCGAGGCCTTCGTGGAGAAGGTCCTCCTACTCATCGGAGTACCAGCCGCGGTCCCCACGGTCAACCGCGTTGAGGCCGTTGACGTCTTCGGCTTCGAGGAGGCTTCCCAGACGACGCCCATCTTCGTCGTCCAAGAAGTCGTCCTCCGGAGTGAAGTCCCGGTTTTGACGGCCTTCGCAGGACTCCACCCGTGCCACCCTTCGCCCTTCCAGTAGAACTGTTCCACCACCCGAGCCTGGCCAGGCACCTCGACTGCTGGCGGGAGATCACTGAGGACTCCTGGGTACTTACCATCGTCGGCCTTGGGTACGCCATCAAGTTCCAGGATATTCCGCCACGGGGTGTCTACTATTCCACCCCGGCCAGCTCGGCTCTACTGGAAGAGGTCCAGTCCCTCCTCGAGAAGGGAGCGATCGAGAGACTTTCGCCTTCAACCAAGACCACCGGCTTCTACTCGAGGTACTTCACGGTGCCGAAGGCGGACGGATCCCTGCGGCCCATCCTAGACCTCCGAGGGGTGAACTACTACATCCACCCCAAGAGGTTCAAGATGGTCACGCTGCCCTCGATCCTCCCCTTCCTCCAGCGAGGAGACTGTTTTGCGTCCATAGACCTCAAAGACGCCCATTTCCACATCTCGATCCTCCTGCAGCACAGGAGATACCTACGGTTCGCGGTCGACGGCACCAGCTACCAGTACCGGGTGCTGCCGTTCGGTCTTCCCGCTGCACCGCGGGTGTTTACCAAGTGCATGGCTCCGGTCTTGTCCTTCCTGCGGACGAAAGGCGTCTCCGTCTACCCTTACCTGAACGATTAGCTATTGGTGGCGCCCTGCAGACAGAAACTGTACAGAGACATTCATCGGACTTTGTCTCTTCTTGCTCGGCTCGGACTCAGGGTCAACCCCAAGAAGTCCCATTTCGAGCCCACCTGGGTTCTCGACTTCATCGGGGCGACCCTCGACTCGGTATCGGCGAGGGCCTTCCTCCCATACGAGAGGGCGCAGACGCTTCGTCGGGTGGCATCCGCTGCCTTCGATGCCTCGACGTTATCAGTGAGGAGGATCCAACAACTCCTCGGCTACATGGCCTCGACCACCGCCGTAACCTACCTGTCCAGGTTACGCGCATGACCGCTCCAGCACTTGTTCGTCAGGGCCTTCGATCCACTTTGGGACGACCAGCGCCGCCAGTAGCACCTGCCCCAACAGGTTCGTCGATTGCTCCTGTGGTGGCAGTCGTACAGGAACCTCCTGTCAGGCATGCCGTTCCGCGAATCCAGGCCATCAGTCACGGTAACGATGGATGCCTCGCTCTTCGGCTGGGGAGCGCACACCGGAGATCTCTGGGTCCGAGGCCGGTGGATAGACAACGAGCTGTTCCTCCACATCAACTCTCTCAAGCTGTTGGCGATCCACAAGGTCCTGAGAGCGTTCCGACACCTGGTCACGGGCCGCACGGTTTTGATTCTCACCAACAACACGACGGCGGTCTTCTACGTGAACAGGCAAGGAGGGACGTACTCCACCACGCTGCTGGGTATCGCCCTCGAACTCTGGAACTGGTGCGTCCCGCTCCAGATACACCCTGTGGCGGTTCACCTGGCGGGGCAGGAGAACACCACAGCGGACGTGCTCAGCAGGGACACCACTTCCCACCACGAGTGGTCCCTGTCCGGCGAGGCCTTCCGGATGCTTCGGGACCGATGGGGAGAGCCGACCATCGATCTCTTCGCGACCAGCCAGAACGCGAAGTGCCGCCTGTTCTGCTCGAGAGCCGGCCACGATCACCACTCCATCGGCGACACCTTCCAGTTTCTGTGGGACGAAGGGCTGATCTACGCCTTTCCTCTGTTCCCGTTCCTGGGCCGCGTGATCGCGAAGATCATCGCGGACCAGGCGGACGCGATCCTCGTGGCACCGTACTGGCCGAGGCAGCAGTGTTTCGGACCCCTGATCGAAGCCGCCCAGGGCAGGACTCTCAGGTTTCCCACGGTACCGGACCTGCTGTCCCACTCCGACGGACTGGTGTTGCACCCGGACCTGGCGGTGTTTGCCCTCCGTGCCTGGAGGATATCGCCCTAGACGACCCGGCCATCGGGAATGTCTTGACCGCGTCCAGGAAGGAGTCCACGCGAAGGAACTACCACTATAAGTGGCAGCGCTTCGCGGCCTTCGCCGAGGAACGTCGAGAACCGGTATCGCCTGTCACCCTGCGTACCGTGCTCTACTTCCTCCTCCATCTCCGGCAACAGGGCTTGGCCTTCCCGTCGCTCAAAGTCTATCTCGCCGCAATCGTGGCATACCAGCCGCCACGATCCCCATCGGCCGCGCTCTTCAGGGACGGTACCGTCAAGCAGTTCCTGAAGGGCCTGCAGCACCTCTACCCGCCGGTATCACCGCCACTACCGCCGTGGTCGCTGTCATTAGTGCTGTCACAGCTGACGAGGCTGCCCTTTGAGCCCATGGCGACGACGGACGACAGGCTGCTCGCAATGAAGACCGCGTTCCTAGTGGCCGTCACCTCTGCCAGGCGGGCGGGAGAGTTGACGGCGCTACGGTGCAATGAACGATACTTGGTCTTTCATCGGAACAAGGTGGTCCTTCGACCTGACATCTTCCTGCCGAAGGTGGCGTCCAGCTTCCATCTGAGCCAGGACATCCTTCTACCCGGATCCAACGACACCTCTGGAGCGGTCCCTCCACTCCCTGGACGTGCGTCGGGCGCTGGCCTTTTACAAAGACTAGACTGCAACCTACAGATAGACACCCCACCTGTTTGTCTGTTATGGCAGGCGCTGGAGAGGCCACAAGGTATCCACCCAGCACTCCTCTAAGTGGGTGGTACAGACTATTCACCTGGCGTACGAGCTTGCCAGGAAGCCTCCGCCAGACCTGCTTCGGGCCCACTCCACCAGGGCCGTGGCGACATCTGCTGCCCTCCTGCGAGGTGTCGACCTGTCGGAACTCTGCCTGTGGCGACCTGGTCCCAGCCGTCGACCTTCGTGCGCCACTACAGGCTCGATTGCCGTTCTAGGAGAGATGCCCGGTTCGGACGTGCTGTGCTGTCTTTTGTGCTCTAGGATCTGGGACCTGACCCACCATCCTACTGGTAAGCTACACAGTCTCCTAATGTATGAGGCACAGAGACCACGAAGAAGAAGAACAGGTTGCTTACCTGTAACTGTGGTTCTTCGAGTGGTCATCTGTGCCCTCATACATCCCCGCCCTGCCTTCCCCTCGTTTTCAGGTCCCATCTGCTTCGGCAGACCAGAACTGAGGAGAGACCATTAGTCGGTGGGAGGAGCATGCGCAGCACCGGCGTGGGGGAGGGGTTCCTGCCAAAGCTAACGAGCTCTATGATCTTCCAAACGTTACCGCGCAGGCGCGAAAGCTCCTAATGTATGAGGGCACAGATGACCACTCAAAAGAACCACAGTTACAGGTAAGCAACCTGTTCTTTCATTTGCCATATATGCAGCTCTACAGGGTCTACATATGTACACAGAAGGAGTTACATTTGTGTATGGTACCATTCATGATGTAGTCAATCAGAAATGTTTCTTGCTACTTTTTATGCTTTTCATTAGTATCATCCTTTACAAACTGAACTGTCTTGAAAACTACATTTGTAATTGTTGGCATTTAGCCTCTTTTCTAGATCTTTATTGCTTTGACTTCATGAGTCAGTTTATCTTGAGTGTTGCAGACTCACCTGTTCTTCAGCAAAACTGGAGGCTACTGAGCCTGTTATATAGTAAGCTTCTTGTAGAAAAACACTGGTTTCATTAGTGTTATATTCCTGTTTGAAGTCTTCAGTATGATCTTCAATGTATTGACTGGAGACAGGTTTATTAAAATGGCACCTAGGTTTGTAGACAGTAGTTTACAGCCATTGGGATGGGAAGGTAGTCTGAGGGAAGGAGTAAGCAGGCTGCTCCGTCTTTCTGCTGTGAGGTATAGCATGGCAAAGAAATACTGAAGGTGCCAGCTTTTGTGACTCAGATGAGAAGGCCACAGTGGCCTGAACTTTACTAGTTTCTCTGCAGTAGAATGTTGAATGAAGAGTCAACACATAGAGAAGCACAGTGGGTCTCCTCTAGTTGAGATAAATAAGAGGATTTAGATCAGTATCTCAGGTTCTGACAAGTGTGCAGATTTGCTTGAAGATTTTTGTGACTAAGTCCAGCATGCATGAAGCTGTGTTCCTCCATTTGTAACAATATAATACCTTATCACATTAACGATAAATAGACAAGATTAGCCATCCATTTTTACTACATGTACGTGTGTATCTGGCCAGGAAATAATATGTCATTGATATATTAAGCTGTAAAACTCAGCTGGGTTGTTTTTAGGATCAGTATCAGGAAAATCTCTTATTCCCTCAGATAGTGAGCTTGTATTCAAATGGGTGCGAGGTAGAGGGTCTAAAGGAGAAATAGGCAAATTTCAGATGTGGAACTACTTTTCACTAGAAATCTTACTCTCCAGCCAGAGGCAAATGCGAAATAATTATTAAGGCATACAGGCATATGCTAAAAAACAAGAGACAAGATATCCTTGTTCACATGCTTAGCCCAGGAATATGTGATACCAAAACCAAGCGCTTGAATCCTTTTACTCAAAAATCCACTCCTGGTTCCCCTACACCCATCTGTTCTGTTTTGTACAGCATGGTTTGGTGGGTAGAAGGTTTTTGGTAGTTGATACTGTTAAGCAAGGCTTTCTAACTTTCAGTTGTCTTATCTCCAGAGGATCTATCAATGGACCCTAATCTGCCGTCTGCCCATCCCTGGTTTAAAGGGACCAGACATTTGACCCTGTGTAGCTGTCACCTAAGAAAGGGGAGAAAATGGGGTACAGTTTGAGAGAAGTCAAGACACAGAATGTGAGGGCTTTTTTTTTTTAAAGAAGAAATTGTGGGGTTCTGAGGGAAGAGAGAAAAAATGCTTCCTCATGACTCTAATAGTTTATAGTGCATATTATGGAAGGGGGTGTATAAGGGCTAAAACATATACTTGATACAAGAATTAAAAAAAAATCTTCATTATATGTGGTTATTTCTGAAAGCTGGAAAAAAGATACTTCAAGTTTAGGATTAGCAGTCAGCCGCACGTGTGAATCTTACAACATTTTGTAACATAATAGAAGGCGACCTCTGGGATAGGAAAGAAAAGTTATATCTTCACTTTTGCCTCCCTCCTTCAGAATCCAGACACCACTAACAGGTTTCTGTTCAAGGCTAATGAGAGCACTGAACAAGAGGATTCCTAGGAACTGAGGAACAGATACACAAAAAAACATTTTGCTGGCAGGTCTCACAGTGTCTGGTTCCAAACTTTCGCTTGGAACCTCACAGAGGTGGGGAGAAGTGCCTGTCTGATTTGAAATGAGTGTTTCAGTTATATTTTCATATGGCAGTTGATTCCTATGCTCTGCATCTACTTACCCGTTCATTTTGCTTAATGTAGGAATTGTATTAATCTGAGTCAAGTGCACTGGAATCTTTGCCTTTTCAGGGTCATCAATTCATCATCCAGTGTTTTGATCCCAAGATACTGTGATGATCCAATTCAGCTTTTTCTAGTTACTGGGGTTCGCTGACCTGTTTGCATACCAAATTCCAGCTTTTGAAATGAATTGGAAATAGCTTAAATGTTTTTTTGGGGGGCATATATACAAATTCAAACTTTGTATGCCTGCCCTTCAACAACCAACTTTCTAAGTTACCTGATAATTAAAAATTCTTAGACTGTGGTAGTTTAACTTCCATTGTGTTGTAGAATTAGCTTCACTGTTTTAGGATATACTTTGTAAATCTTCCTGTTTTAACAGAGGGAAATAACATGCCCTGTTTTCATATTTTTACATTAACTGAAGTTTCTGTACTACATATGTACAGTGTCTACATATGCAAGAGTCTCTTTTGCAATTTAAGTAACCTCACAGTGTGCTTACGGGAAATAATAATGACTTGTGTTGCTGTCCTATGAATTCTGTTTTGGAAGAGTGCTTTGTTGAATCCACAGTTACTTACTGTCATGCAAATGTATATACTTGTAGCTATAGGAGGATTCTAAATACCTTGGTCCAATAACTTCTTTGGGTCTCTTGGAGAGGTCCATGGCTTCTGTTTAGGTGGTCCACCTCCTTTTCAGTGAATGCCATTTTTCTAAACTAATTTGTTTTTTTTTTAACTTGAAAGTTATTCATGGTTATATTAGTTCATGATCTGGGCAAAATGAAAATTAATACAGAGTTTTTCTCCCCTTAGGGACCAGTTACTCTCCACAAGAAAATTCTCATAACCACAGTGCTCTTCATAGCTCAAATTCGCATTCTTCTAATCCTAGCAATAATCCAAGCAAAACGTCTGATGCAGTAAGTTGAGATGTCGAATTTACCAGTTTTTTTTTAACTTTAATTTATTATTACTTATGCAGTGTCTGCACATTTCAGAAGTTGAAATACTGTCTAGGTGGTATTAATACACATGTCTGAGTTTAAGTCAGCAGTAAAGACCAGTCTTTTCCAGCAGGCGTATCAGATTATTTTTAAATTATGGTTTTAAAGTACTGTTGGATTTTAGTATGTATTTGTTTTATATGCTTTTATATATGTTTTATATTTATGTATACTACTTTTTATATGTTGTGTTGTTTGTTGTTTCCCACCTCAATCCACAGGAAGAGGCGAGTTAGAAATAAATATTGTTATCATAATTTTTATTATATCTCTGTAGAGCAAAATTATTCATTATGTGTTCCAGAGAGCTTAGTTTGTTCATTAAGTTCAGTATTGAGTTATAAATGTTATGTGAGCAATTTAGGTATATTGCATGAAGCTACAATCTCACATATTATTAACTTGTTACAAAAGTGTTAACGTAGCATACGCATTTTACTATAGTGGTTCTTAACCTTTTCTTTGGACCTCATTTAAATATCTTTTGATGCTGTGGACCACCAAGATTCTTCAGGTGTGGAAGAACAACTTACGGAGCCCTCATGGGGTTTGCATTTGGGGCTGGGGAATGCATCGCCATCCTTCTTTCTTGGCTGGTGGTGGCCTTGGCCCTCTAGCCAGGGAGTCTCCTGCACCTGCATGCATGTCCCTGCCCACCAAAGACCTTATCCACTGGCTGCCAGTCAGCCTGCCTGCCTGAGCTTGTTGGCTTGCTCCATCCTCTGCTTTTCCTGCAACAGATGCTTCCTGCTCGCCCTCCTCCTAGCATGGCTGCCACCTACCACAGCTTTAAACCTGTTGGTGGCCTGGCTCTGGCCATAGCCAGAGGGTGAGACAAGGGTCAGAGGGCCAGTTGCAGCATTTTGAAGCAGGCAGGGAGACTGGGGCTGGCACTGACTCCCTCTAGAAGGGACTTTCTCTCTGTCTCGCCCTACTTGTTCAGCTGCCTCTACCCATACCCCACAAAAACATGCCTTGCCTTGGAGAGGGGAGGGGCCTCTTTCTGGAGTCACAGGGGGAGGGGCACTGTAGTGAGGGCAACAGCACCTATTCCTCGTGCCAGTCAGTAGCAGCTGCTGTTGTGTCGTATTTGGGCAACCAGGCGTACATGTAATTCAAGCAGAGATCCCTGCCTGCGCAGCAGTCTTGGAAGGAACCCCCAAAACATGCCTCACGCCTTGGGATGGAGCAGTCCCTCTCTTGGGACTTGCTCTGGGGCTGTGCCCTGGGAAGAGGATGTGAATGTGCTTGTATGTATGCTGGGATTGGTTGTGTAACCATCTCTGTGTTAGAAGAGGTGCAGAGTCTTCTCCCTCACTGAATCTTCACTCCTGCTGCTGCTTTCCATGTGCTGCCACCTCGCCCAGCTCCCCCTCTTCTCACCTCTGGCCCCATGGCCAAAATAAGCATCTCTAGAGGGGTGGGGCAGCCCTAAGTTGAGTTGGCCCACACAGGAGGCCAGTTTGAAGTGGGCCAGGCAAACCCAGCAAGAGGTCAGGCTATTCCCAGTTGAGTGGCCAGGTGTTCTGGGGGTTGACTGGAGCCTCAAGGAGACCTTTGGCTGAGCAGCACTGGTAGAGGGAAGAGATTGGCATTAAGGCCCAGGCAGGCTACCTCTGCTCCATCCCAGGAGAGTACTGGTATGCTGCCAAGGCAAGAAGCCCACAGGGGAAGGATTGGGGACACATATGCTTCAGCCATCCATGTACCATTCTGCAGAGCTGGGCAGCAAGCAGTGCCATTCCAGCATGAGCCCAGAGTCATCACCACTTGCTTACTGTGTGAGCCTAGGCAGCCTTCATAGACCCCTTTGAGGACATTGTGGTCCCCTGGGGTTCCACAGACCACAGGTTAAGAACCACTGCTCTACTATATTGCTTGGAAGATAGTATTTTTAGAGAAATATACATTAATGTTGAAAGTTAAGAATATGTTATTTGAGTAATCTGTTGAGTTTGTTCCATCACTGTTATTTTTTCTTCTCTAGTCTTACGATTCTGCAGATGACTGGTCTGAGCACATTAGTTCTTCTGGCAAGAAGTATTACTATAATTGCCGAACTGAAGTTTCACAGTGGGAAAAACCAAAAGAATGGCTTGAAAGGTAATTATTTAGTATTGTAGGTGTAATGTAACATGGTACAGCTGGTACGATTTTAACTGTTTGTTTTTTCCCCCACTTTAGAGAGCAGAGACAAAAAGAAGCGAGTAAAATGTCTGTCAACAGTTTCCCAAAAGACAGAGACTACAGACGAGAGGTGATGCAGGCAACTGCTGCTAGTGGGTTTTCTAGCGGAAGTACGTATGTTTTTATAAATCAAATTGTTGCCTGTTGTTGCAAATTGTTTCATTTCCCATCCTCCATACTGTGACTTCAGACAAACAGAGCAAATACGTCATACCTTTTTTGGTTCCTAATCTTCAGTGTACTCAGGTCTGACTACTACACTAAATAGCTCTTGTAATTTATTTTATAATCATGAATTGCATGATACCTGGCATCTTCTTTTGTTCCTCTTACTATATTCTTTTAAATGATAAAGCAAGAGGTTTTTTCACACTTGCAGTTGGTATTTTTCAAGGTTTGCTAAACAGAGTATACACAAAACATCATAAACTGCTTTGTAAGCTTGAAAGTGTAAACAGCTGTATGATAAATGTTTGCTTTTCAGATCTCTAGCATTTTCTAATTGAGACCATGGATTGCTTTTGATATTTTATTGTATCTTTTTTAAACTGCCCATTTAGCATATTTTGTATAATTTTTTCTACTTTTCTGTGAAGTGCTAGCATAATGTTAACCTCATTAAAGCATACTGAAGACTAAACCTTTATTTAATAGGTCTGGGGCCTTTACTGCATTTGTGTTGTTACCGTAATAGTGGCAACGTATGTTAAGTTAGAACACAAATTATATTGGCTATATAGGTTAGGTACTTGAATTTTGTGGTCTGCCATTAACTTCTTTACTGGGTTACGTTAAAAACACAGAATCCAGCACTGAAATTCTTTGACTTGAGTATATGGGGATGCTAGTTGTGTTTGATAATTTAAGGATGTCAGAAATGTTCAGTTTGGTAGAATCATTGCAACATTAAAATACTTTTTTTGAAATACTTATAATTTTTTCAGTTGGAACTAGGTAGAAAAGGTTTTATTGGAATGGTATTGGCAGTTGGTCGGTGTTAGAGCTCTAACTTGGCCTTTTTTGTTTTTCATTGCAACATTGTGAATGATAAACAAAGTGGAAGAGAAGCATTCCAGTGAAGCCGCTAATATGCTCCCACAGAATATTTTGTCTCAAACAAGCAGACACAATGACAGAGACTACAGACTGCCAAGAACAGAGACTCACAGTAGTTCTACCCCAGTACAACATCCCATCAAAACAGTGGTACATCCATCTGCTACCCCAAGTTCTGTTCCTCCTAGCCCATTTCCTCTGCAGTCTGATCACCAGCCAAAGAAATCGTTTGATGCAAATGGAGCATCTTCCTTATCAAAACTGCCTACACCCACCTCTTCCATCACTTCACAGAAAACAGAGAGAAAAGGTTTGTCAGCTAAATACTGCTGTTTTTCATTAGTACTTTCATGTTGTTGAGCTAATTGGAATATGTAAGTTTTAATCGTGAGTTTACTAGTACTTCAGAATGGGTTGTTGTGCTGCCTTTTACTGTTGCATTATTTGTTTTCATCTCTTGGCCGAGATTCAGAGATCTCGTTGGAACTTGCTTGTGCAAGGTGGTGCAATTAAATTCTTCAGATATCCCCAAGTTTGTGGTTCCTCATTCCTTGTGCCTGGTTAGATGCTGTTCGAGAGAGCCCTTTGACCTTCAGGAGTGGTATTGCTAGCTGTTAAACGTTTGGTGGATTGAGGAACCAGGATGTCTAGTTACGCAGATTGGGTTCTGTTTGTCTGTCTTTAGATGATATGTTGTACTAAGCTGTGGGTTTTAGGAAAAGGTTCTATAGGAAGACACTGGTGGTCAGTTTCTGAAATCATGATATAGAGACAATACAACAAGCCAAAAGTCTTATGGGAGCTTTGCTTGGTAGGCAGTGCTTAAACATTTCTGCATGCAGCATGAG
The DNA here is from genome assembly GCA_948472985.1 of Iguana delicatissima. Lineage (NCBI taxonomy): Eukaryota > Metazoa > Chordata > Lepidosauria > Squamata > Iguanidae > Iguana > Iguana delicatissima. The sequence continues at coordinate 279,234 of CAOKZL010001805.1, forward strand.
CAGGTAAAAAAATTGCAGAGCTTTCCTTCATGGCTTGTTACATTGTCTGAACATACGATTTTTAATCTTTGGTTTATTTCTTTATCAGTTAAAGGGAGAAACAAAAATCCAGGGTTTGCTTTAGATTGGTTTCTCAGTTGTTTGGAAGAGAACCAGTCCAGAGAAAAGAAGGTTCCAGTGTTCAGTTGACACTGTAAACAAACCAGGCAGTTTGTTTAGTTGCTGCTGCTCATACAAGAATGATTATATATGACAAACAAGAATTCCCCTTTTTTTTCTGGCTTATTGTGTTGTTTTGTCTGAATGGAGGTACAAAATGAAAGTGTTATTTTTTTCTGTTGTTAACTTCCTTTTCTCACCATTACTAGAACTGAGTTAATATATGGAATGTATTAGCAGTAAATATATGTCAAAAAAAATGTATATTTATATACATAATTTTAATACATTTCCAGAACTTTTCTCCTACCATGTTTCAACATGTGGTGCAGCCATATTTTAAAAGTGGGTGACTACCAATGAGAGGCATTTGTCACTGGTGCTGACAAAATCCTGGAACTGCCCATTAGCCACACACTTTCATTATTGTATTGGATGCTAGATAGTCTGTCCGTAGTTACTACATTTTTCATTGTATTGGAAATCTGGTGGCCTCCTTAATTGGATGCTTACTTTAAACTGTCTTATCAACTTCCTGGTTTTCGTCTGCTGCTGCTTTCCATTAACTTTTACTGTTTTCAGTTGGATATTATTTGCTCTCTGGGCACATGCAAAAGGCAAAATGTGCATCGCTAATATAAATATGTGGTAATGGCCAGTGCTAACATTGGCTGTATGAAGATGCGTGCTCCTGCCAAAATTCTTAATATAACTGCTTGTGCATGTTACACCTTAACACGTGCAACTAACCAATAATAGGAATTTTTTACCTCTCATCACTTAATCGTTTTACTCCTCAGCTTTTAATTGTTCAGTTCACTATTGGCTAAAGTTGTGATTAGCAACAGAAATGTCTGACTAAATGATTCCAGTGTTTTGACAGCCACTTGTGCCTGTTTGGTTTTGTATAGAGGTGCAAAGAAAAAAATGGAAGGAAGGATTCCTTCAGTTCCTTTTTTAGGGCCTGATATTAGGAAAAATAACATGCAAATGTTAGAGGAAAATGAATTAAACTTGTAAAACAGCATGGTTAATGTTCATGTGGTGGCAGGCACGCCAGGTTGGACAAATCTAAACTTCCATTCAAAATGATGACTAAAGCTGTAAGGCAAATACTAAAATGAGTATTTTGCAATCAGTCTGTCAGTTGTATCCAACAGTGTCCTCCCCTTAGCTCAGTGGTTCTCAACCTGTGGGTCCCCAGATGTTTTTGGACTTCAGCTCCCAGAAGCCCTGAGCATTCACCATAGTGACTGGGGCTTCTGGGAGCTGAAGTCCACGAACGTCTGGGGACCCACAAGTTGAGAACCACTGCCTTAGCGGAATAGATACCATTGGCAGATTGAATTCTCTGTGCTCCCCTCTGCCCCATGGTCCTCAAATAACCCCAGAACTACTTGAAGGTTGGATGTTTTCTTGAATAACTTGAGGCTCAGATGAAAGTTCAGAAACAGAATCTGTGGATCTTTCAGGTCCTGATTGAAGAGCTGAATGGAGTGGCCCTGTTTCAGTGATAAACTTGTGTTTACTGTGTTAAAGCAAGATATATCCAACAAAAATGGACAGCCAACTTTTTCTATTCACAAATAACATTTCTTAAAAAAACAGGGCAGTATGAGGTATAACTACAGTTCTTCTTCGTGGTCTCTGTGCCTCATACATTAGGAGCTGTCGCGCCTGCGCGGTAGTGTTCGGAAGATTCTAGAGCTCGTTAGCTTGGCGGGAACCCCTCCCCCACGGCGGTACTGTGCATGCTCCTCCCACCAGGCAACGGTCTCTCCTCAGTTCTTTCTTGTCCGCCTCAGCGTACAGAAGGTTCTCTCGTTGGCTTGTGTTTTTCTTGTGCTTCGTTGCGATTTTCTTGGTTTTTTCGACTTCGGATTGGATTTTCACTACTCCTCTCGGCTTTCGGATTTGTCTTGTTGTGGATTTGATCAGTTTTGACCCATTTCTGGACTGTTTACGGCTTTGGATCTCGGACTCTGTTTTTGGCGCCCTCAGACTCCCTTTGCCTCGCCCTTCGCTTGTGTATGTCAGCGTTGTTCAAAAACTGCACCTCCTGAGGAAGGAAGGTTGTCCTTTCCGACTGGTATTCCAAGTGCCTCTTTTGTTTGGGTGAGGGACATATTGTCCAAGCCTGCCCCATTTGCAGGGAGTTTACTCACCAGATCTTTTGCAACAGGGCTGCGAGGCTTAAATCCCATTGTTGGGAACAATCTCTGTGGGCGCAAACCCCCAAGACGATGGCTGAGAGACGTCCAACCTCCTCTTCTTCGGCAGCGGTGGCGGCTGCCATGCCCTCGACGTCATCTGGATCGGTACCGGGCTCGTTACCGATCATGAAGCTGCCGAGAATACCGAAGATCTCGGCAACTCGGGCGCGTGAGGACCCTACGGGCTCGCAGGCCTCCTCCTCCTCCTCCAGGCCGCTCATCCCGGCCCAGAAGAAACGCCTCTCCACCGACGGGGCGGGGAAGGA